>CM068552.1:40248832-40253832 GCA_035048495.1 Euptelea pleiosperma | reverse complement strand
ACCCTAAACCCTAAACCCTAAACCCTAAACCCTAAACCCTAAACCCTAAACCCTAAACCCTAAACCCTAAACCCTAAACCCTAAACCCTAAACCCTAAACCCTAAACCCTAAACCCTAAACCCTAAACCCTAAACCCTAAACCCTAAACCCTAAACCCTAAACCCTAAACCCTAAACCCTAAACCCTAAACCCTAAACCCTAAACCCTAAACCCTAAACCCTAAACCCTAAACCCTAAACCCTAAACCCTAAACCCTAAACCCTAAACCCTAAACCCTAAACCCTAAACCCTAAACCCTAAACCCTAAACCCTAAACCCTAAACCCTAAACCCTAAACCCTAAACCCTAAACCCTAAACCCTAAACCCTAAACCCTAAACCCTAAACCCTAAACCCTAAACCCTAAACCCTAAACCCTAAACCCTAAACCCTAAACCCTAAACCCTAAACCCTAAACCCTAAACCCTAAACCCTAAACCCTAAACCCTAAACCCTAAACCCTAAACCCTAAACCCTAAACCCTAAACCCTAAACCCTAAACCCTAAACCCTAAACCCTAAACCCTAAACCCTAAACCCTAAACCCTAAACCCTAAACCCTAAACCCTAAACCCTAAACCCTAAACCCTAAACCCTAAACCCTAAACCCTAAACCCTAAACCCTAAACCCTAAACCCTAAACCCTAAACCCTAAACCCTAAACCCTAAACCCTAAACCCTAAACCCTAAACCCTAAACCCTAAACCCTAAACCCTAAACCCTAAACCCTAAACCCTAAACCCTAAACCCTAAACCCTAAACCCTAAACCCTAAACCCTAAACCCTAAACCCTAAACCCTAAACCCTAAACCCTAAACCCTAAACCCTAAACCCTAAACCCTAAACCCTAAACCCTAAACCCTAAACCCTAAACCCTAAACCCTAAACCCTAAACCCTAAACCCTAAACCCTAAACCCTAAACCCTAAACCCTAAACCCTAAACCCTAAACCCTAAACCCTAAACCCTAAACCCTAAACCCTAAACCCTAAACCCTAAACCCTAAACCCTAAACCCTAAACCCTAAACCCTAAACCCTAAACCCTAAACCCTAAACCCTAAACCCTAAACCCTAAACCCTAAACCCTAAACCCTAAACCCTAAACCCTAAACCCTAAACCCTAAACCCTAAACCCTAAACCCTAAACCCTAAACCCTAAACCCTAAACCCTAAACCCTAAACCCTAAACCCTAAACCCTAAACCCTAAACCCTAAACCCTAAACCCTAAACCCTAAACCCTAAACCCTAAACCCTAAACCCTAAACCCTAAACCCTAAACCCTAAACCCTAAACCCTAAACCCTAAACCCTAAACCCTAAACCCTAAACCCTAAACCCTAAACCCTAAACCCTAAACCCTAAACCCTAAACCCTAAACCCTAAACCCTAAACCCTAAACCCTAAACCCTAAACCCTAAACCCTAAACCCTAAACCCTAAACCCTAAACCCTAAACCCTAAACCCTAAACCCTAAACCCTAAACCCTAAACCCTAAACCCTAAACCCTAAACCCTAAACCCTAAACCCTAAACCCTAAACCCTAAACCCTAAACCCTAAACCCTAAACCCTAAACCCTAAACCCTAAACCCTAAACCCTAAACCCTAAACCCTAAACCCTAAACCCTAAACCCTAAACCCTAAACCCTAAACCCTAAACCCTAAACCCTAAA
The DNA here is from genome assembly GCA_035048495.1 of Euptelea pleiosperma. NCBI lineage: Eukaryota > Viridiplantae > Streptophyta > Magnoliopsida > Ranunculales > Eupteleaceae > Euptelea > Euptelea pleiosperma. Next base: position 40,252,123 of record CM068552.1, on the reverse strand, counting down.
CCCTAAACCCTAAACCCTAAACCCTAAACCCTAAACCCTAAACCCTAAACCCTAAACCCTAAACCCTAAACCCTAAACCCTAAACCCTAAACCCTAAACCCTAAACCCTAAACCCTAAACCCTAAACCCTAAACCCTAAACCCTAAACCCTAAACCCTAAACCCTAAACCCTAAACCCTAAACCCTAAACCCTAAACCCTAAACCCTAAACCCTAAACCCTAAACCCTAAACCCTAAACCCTAAACCCTAAACCCTAAACCCTAAACCCTAAACCCTAAACCCTAAACCCTAAACCCTAAACCCTAAACCCTAAACCCTAAACCCTAAACCCTAAACCCTAAACCCTAAACCCTAAACCCTAAACCCTAAACCCTAAACCCTAAACCCTAAACCCTAAACCCTAAACCCTAAAACCCTAAACCCTAAACCCTAAACCCTAAACCCTAAACCCTAAACCCTAAACCCTAAACCCTAAACCCTAAACCCTAAACCCTAAACCCTAAACCCTAAACCCTAAACCCTAAACCCTAAACCCTAAACCCTAAACCCTAAACCCTAAACCCTAAACCCTAAACCCTAAACCCTAAACCCTAAACCCTAAACCCTAAACCCTAAACCCTAAACCCTAAACCCTAAACCCTAAACCCTAAACCCTAAACCCTAAACCCTAAACCCTAAACCCTAAACCCTAAACCCTAAACCCTAAACCCTAAACCCTAAACCCTAAACCCTAAACCCTAAACCCTAAACCCTAAACCCTAAACCCTAAACCCTAAACCCTAAACCCTAAACCCTAAACCCTAAACCCTAAACCCTAAACCCTAAACCCTAAACCCTAAACCCTAAACCCTAAACCCTAAACCCTAAACCCTAAACCCTAAACCCTAAACCCTAAACCCTAAACCCTAAACCCTAAACCCTAAACCCTAAACCCTAAACCCTAAACCCTAAACCCTAAACCCTAAACCCTAAACCCTAAACCCTAAACCCTAAACCCTAAACCCTAAACCCTAAACCCTAAACCCTAAACCCTAAACCCTAAACCCTAAACCCTAAACCCTAAACCCTAAACCCTAAACCCTAAACCCTAAACCCTAAACCCTAAACCCTAAACCCTAAACCCTAAACCCTAAACCCTAAACCCTAAACCCTAAACCCTAAACCCTAAACCCTAAACCCTAAACCCTAAACCCTAAACCCTAAACCCTAAACCCTAAACCCTAAACCCTAAACCCTAAACCCTAAACCCTAAACCCTAAACCCTAAACCCTAAACCCTAAACCCTAAACCCTAAACCCTAAACCCTAAACCCTAAACCCTAAACCCTAAACCCTAAACCCTAAACCCTAAACCCTAAACCCTAAACCCTAAACCCTAAACCCTAAACCCTAAACCCTAAACCCTAAACCCTAAACCCTAAACCCTAAACCCTAAACCCTAAACCCTAAACCCTAAACCCTAAACCCTAAACCCTAAACCCTAAACCCTAAACCCTAAACCCTAAACCCTAAACCCTAAACCCTAAACCCTAAACCCTAAACCCTAAACCCTAAACCCTAAACCCTAAACCCTAAACCCTAAACCCTAAACCCTAAACCCTAAACCCTAAACCCTAAACCCTAAACCCTAAACCCTAAACCCTAAACCCTAAACCCTAAACCCTAAACCCTAAACCCTAAACCCTAAACCCTAAACCCTAAACCCTAAACCCTAAACCCTAAACCCTAAACCCTAAACCCTAAACCCTAAACCCTAAACCCTAAACCCTAAACCCTAAACCCTAAACCCTAAACCCTAAACCCTAAACCCTAAACCCTAAACCCTAAACCCTAAACCCTAAACCCTAAACCCTAAACCCTAAACCCTAAACCCTAAACCCTAAACCCTAAACCCTAAACCCTAAACCCTAAACCCTAAACCCTAAACCCTAAACCCTAAACCCTAAACCCTAAACCCTAAACCCTAAACCCTAAACCCTAAACCCTAAACCCTAAACCCTAAACCCTAAACCCTAAACCCTAAACCCTAAACCCTAAACCCTAAACCCTAAACCCTAAACCCTAAACCCTAAACCCTAAACCCTAAACCCTAAACCCTAAACCCTAAACCCTAAACCCTAAACCCTAAACCCTAAACCCTAAACCCTAAACCCTAAACCCTAAACCCTAAACCCTAAACCCTAAACCCTAAACCCTAAACCCTAAACCCTAAACCCTAAACCCTAAACCCTAAACCCTAAACCCTAAACCCTAAACCCTAAACCCTAAACCCTAAACCCTAAACCCTAAACCCTAAACCCTAAACCCTAAACCCTAAACCCTAAACCCTAAACCCTAAACCCTAAACCCTAAACCCTAAACCCTAAACCCTAAACCCTAAACCCTAAACCCTAAACCCTAAACCCTAAACCCTAAACCCTAAACCCTAAACCCTAAACCCTAAACCCTAAACCCTAAACCCTAAACCCTAAACCCTAAACCCTAAACCCTAAACCCTAAACCCTAAACCCTAAACCCTAAACCCTAAACCCTAAACCCTAAACCCTAAACCCTAAACCCTAAACCCTAAACCCTAAACCCTAAACCCTAAACCCTAAACCCTAAACCCTAAACCCTAAACCCTAAACCCTAAACCCTAAACCCTAAACCCTAAACCCTAAACCCTAAACCCTAAACCCTAAACCCTAAACCCTAAACCCTAAACCCTAAACCCTAAACCCTAAACCCTAAACCCTAAACCCTAAACCCTAAACCCTAAACCCTAAACCCTAAACCCTAAACCCTAAACCCTAAACCCTAAACCCTAAACCCTAAACCCTAAACCCTAAACCCTAAACCCTAAACCCTAAACCCTAAACCCTAAACCCTAAACCCTAAACCCTAAACCCTAAACCCTAAACCCTAAACCCTAAACCCTAAACCCTAAACCCTAAACCCTAAACCCTAAACCCTAAACCCTAAACCCTAAACCCTAAACCCTAAACCCTAAACCCTAAACCCTAAACCCTAAACCCTAAACCCTAAACCCTAAACCCTAAACCCTAAACCCTAAACCCTAAACCCTAACCCTAAACCCTAAACCCTAAACCCTAAACCCTAAACCCTAAACCCTAAACCCTAAACCCTAAACCCTAAACCCTAAACCCTAAACCCTAAACCCTAAACCCTAAACCCTAAACCCTAAACCCTAAACCCTAAACCCTAAACCCTAAACCCTAAACCCTAAACCCTAAACCCTAAACCCTAAACCCTAAACCCTAAACCCTAAACCCTAAACCCTAAACCCTAAAC
>CM068552.1:40006332-40241332 GCA_035048495.1 Euptelea pleiosperma | reverse complement strand
CAACGCACTAGGTCCGTTGTTTTATAATCGACGCACCAAATAAGTTTCTAGAATTGTTGTCAACACAAACTCAACCAAATCTTATAAACTATGCTTATAAAAATGATATTTATATATTAATATTAATATATCAATATAATATTAGTATATTACTAAAGTCGAGTTACTTCGGGTCAGAGTTCGAGTTTTCAAACACTGGGGGATGAAGGTATACAAAACTTGAATTTGAAATTAATCAAAGGAGGTCCCCACCAAGTGGTTTCCTTTCCTATTCTTTTTTGCGGTTAAAATTCACCGAAAGCGTTGTCCAAGAACTACTTTGACCTAAAATGTAAATATGTATTGGTTGGGTCCTCATATAACTGAAAACACCTTTAGTGTGCTATATGTCAAGGTTCTGATTGAAGCAAGTCCACATCTGGATCTAATCTCACAATGCAAGATTTGAACCCAACTCAGATGTCAGCCAGATCCTATGCACTTTAGCCATACCGACATATCCTTAAATGGAACATATTTCAAGGATCCAACCTGTTAAAATGGGTATATGATCAGATCATATCAGATATCAGGTCTGGCACGCTCCATTTCAACATTAGATGGAGCGTGCCAGACCTGTAGATAAATCAAGGAAACCACTAAGATAAACTTCTAATCCAACTATGTGGTGATTGCTGAACCTCAACATTAGATGATTCATTTTGGATAAAAACCGAATGATCTGGAAACAAGTATTTGTTCAACATCACCTCAAAAGGATTTTAAAAATGATTGCAAAGGCCTTTTATGCTTAAAATTATGGTAGAGCCGCAAAGTAAATTGATTTTCGAAGTTTCAAAAATATAAATGCTAGTCTAAATTAACTGGCAATCAATTGTTTCTTCAGATATAGCCAAAAAAATGAAGCATTTGGAAAATGTAAGCAAAGTTGTTGACCGCACTTGTAATATGTACTTCATGTTCCCAACGCACCTGCATACAAGTCACAGGAACCCATGTTGGATTTGTCAGCAAACAATTCAAGGACCTGCAAAGTAATATATTTAAGTAAGAAGGTAATCAAAGCAAAGACTTTTTTTCCAGTACTGTGAAGATGAAAACTATTTGACCTCATTCTCACCAAGGTCCAACTTTACTTTTCTTTCTTTAATCAAATGTCCAAACGTAATTTCCCATGCTTGTGTAAAATTAATGACCCAAATAAGCACGTACACAATCCAAGAAAATAACTAAAAAAATGGGAGAAATTTCAACTGTGAATGACAAAGTCCTTTTGTTATAGAAATAGTATCATCGATATGGTAGCTAGTAAATATGATCCAGTTTACACGGATATTGTAGCTTCGTCTTCAACCAAGGCTTGATATAAACTAATTGAACAAAGGGAAGAGAGAGAGAGAGATATTTCTGTCTTTTTTTGGTGACCAATTTTTACCCAACAATAGCTGCTACGACAAGCCAAGAAAACATGCCCCAATGTAACCATCACCGAGACCTTTCTTTTTCTGGCCTACTGCAATTGGCCTCTGCCTTGTTTTTGAAATCCTGGTAAATATGGTTATACGTGCCCTGACAGCATAAAAGAAAAAGACAATTAAATCGTGATTACAAGCCAAATGCCTAGCAAAATAAAATCATATGCAATTAATGAATGCACTTCCCTCTGACTCTGTGTGAGGGTGTGTGTGAGCCAAATATCAATTTGGTTTATGATTTCTATCTATTGGATATAGTACCCAAAATAAATGCCTGAATCCAATGGCTATAATCACTCCTAAACAAGTGCTAAAATCTAATGGCTAGAGATAACCAATCAGGATGAATTATGGTGTGTATATCATCCACCAAGGGTTAGGCTAAACATACATGCAGTTAGTGGGCCCATTAACATGCACTACATAGGGATACATAGGGCCAATGGATCGACTGGAGCAAAACCCCGCTGGAGGAAAAAAAAATTGGGTATGGGTAGTGGGTGGATGTGTGAGTACCTGTGAGGGAGAGAGAGAAAGGGGTTTTACATGTAACAAAGGCATTCCTAATATCAATGGAATGCTTTTGCCAATGTTTTACATGCAACAGGAGCGTAAAAAAAAGTAAAATCTAAGTTCTAACAAAGCATATCAGAGCTTTGCTGACCCATATTCTACAAGAAGCGAATAGAAAATAAAAGCCAATACTCTACATCAAACTTTAATCAAAACAGTGTCTTTGGCGTCATGAAATCACCAATTCACAGTCTTGTAATCAAGCTTATAGGATAAAACGTTTGTGTTTTAATCATTTTTTTTTTTTTGAATTGCAGATTATGCACAAGAAGGAAGACAACAAAACCATCTGGCAACAGTTATTACTTGTCTATGCTCAAGATATCATTTCACAGTACTCAATGCAACTTTTCGGCTCTTATCTGCGAGTATCATAAATCCCTTAACTAGCTCTGCCTTCACCATGAAAAGTACTGAGGCAGCAAAAACACTCTGTATTATCTTTGTGCTCATGCCTTTGTAGAAACCAGGCACTCCCTCATAACGGACCATCTTAACTATCGCATCCAGAGTACCTGTATTGCACAGACCTCAATTATCACGCTGCATAGTAAGAGAGAAGCACATCTTTTTTATCAAAATGAAGAGAATCTAAGACTATAAAACAGCATGTCATTGAGTGTTGAATCAACCCAAAATGATTAGGTCTTTCATTCCTGTGAAATGAAAAGAAGTGAACGAACAGAAAAATGAACGTGACTACAACCATGGTATACCAGATCACAATGGTAGGCAGCATTGGTCATGATCTTTGCATGTTGCAGTTAATACAAATATTAAAGGAGACAAGCATATTATAGGAGCCGGCACATAATAAGAAAGTTCCCTAGACTTGTGTATAGCCATACGGCCCGGCTTCCCAGCATGCAGAAATCAAGTCGTGCAGGAGGGAGAGCCTAGCTGGTTTCATGTGGTTCGAGGCTAAACCTGTGCTGACAAAAGGCCAAAAATCCCTTGACCAAGAATTAGATTCTGGATATATAGTCACAGACTCACAAGTTTGACTTCTACTATCATATTTCTCTCAAAGTTGGAGTTCTCCAAAAAAAAATTAAGGCATGACCATTGGGAAGAATGTTGTCTGGTCCATTGAAGCTAATATATTTTTTTTGATAAGTGCATTGAAGCTAATATAATGTTGATCAATGCATTAAGAGCTTCGGCCAGACTGATGATTCACATAGTTCTTCCAGTGCCTTTCATCTTTGCCAAATCTGAGATTCTGTTTCGTTCTGCCATTGATACTAGTTAAATTTCTTTTTCCATAATGGAGTATGCTTAAATAAAAAGAAGATAAATACAAGAGCTACGGAAAAGTGTTCCCCACTTGTACAGTATGTGGTTGAAGTACACTTCAATAGTTATATTGTGTGCATCCCAACAAATATTTACTTTTGTCAGCTGTTCAAGCCAAAAGTTCGATCAATTCATCGTACTCACAAACTGACGGTACCTAGAAGCATCTTTTTAATCCTTGGAGTTAATCCCAAATGTACTTTTGCCAGCTGTTCCCTATATTTTACCTAAGAAAGTCAAACTTGCAAATGAGTGGTTTATGGTTAATTTTTACATCATCAACCGCAAACCAGCTTCAAAAATAATGATGATGGCAACACATACTGTAATCAGTAATAAGAGAACAAGAAGAGCAATGTGAAGATGACAACAAAATGATGATACGGTCTTGATCGCAGTGACTACAATAACAATAACAATAAACATGCCCCAAATGAAAAAGTATAAAATGAAATCTGTATGATACTTGAACCCAGAAGTTGAGCACACGAAAAGCAAACCTGTGTATCTTAATGCAATGTTCCCACCAATATCCTGCTTTGCTTGAAGCCTTGACTGCATTGAGATTTTTAAGACACAGATCATTCAAGTAGAAATTAGAAAAGAGTAAAGTGGACTACTCAAAGCATCACGGAAGGTTCACTATGAATGACAATTGAAATTTAACTACAGAAGACAGGATTATAAATTAAGGTTTTCCCTCAACAACTATGTCAAAGAGTGTCATATCAGCCATTTTTCCCTTATTACATAGGTCAAAAGCTACCCTCAAGAAATATGCTAGAAGTCAACTTTACCTTGACAACTAACAAGGGGTATGTTGCAACAGTTGCTCCCAGTTTTGCCAACGCCCCCAATACGAAAACCTGCGTATGCAAGAAATGGGAAATTATCCAGGGAGAGATTTTAGCAATGCCAACAGCTCTTTCCTCCTAAATACACAGTACTCTATGTATCTAAGAGCATTGAATCCAAGAGGTAGAAATGAATATAAAATCAAATTCATTATCAAACAATTACACCAAAAGTGCCTCAAATCCTCAACTAACCTCCAAAGCAGTTACGTCTCTTGATTCCCGCTTGTTAGCAGCACGTTTTTCCCTTAAATGCTTTAATGAGCTCTCATAAATCATAAACTGGATTGATGGATTGCATACCTGCCATGAAACAACCTTGAAGATACTGACAACAAAATTATATTTAAATTCGAGCCAACTATCAAAAGGTGCTAACCATGATTAGTGTTGGTATAATGCCTTTCCAAAATCCTTTAATGCCTGCTTCATAATAAACCTCTCGTACCTACCAATAAATCAGAGCAATGTAACAAGAACAGGAAATAGCATTGATAGAAGTCGACAAAAGACAAGAAACATATATTGGAAATAATATAAGACTATATCATCTCAAGGCTCTTCAATCAATATGACTAACATGAATGTGCATTAAGAAAATACATACACTCATGTAGTGATGGAATTTTTTACTTATGTTGAGTAATGATATGAACTTGCATAAAGAAAAAAGAGGAAGCTAAAGAGGAGCTTTTAATGGACAACTGTTACCAATAACACTCTCTTAACCAATGAGCCAGCATCATCATTGGAACACCTTCAAGTGTGAATGTCCAAATCTCTCAGTTCATACGATATTGGCAAGCTTCCATGGTCCTTCAGAAGCACTAGATGCCGATGCTAAGGTTCTTCAAATCACCTTCCACTATCAACATGAATTAAAAAGCACACACATACACAGAAATAGCCCTTTATTGGAGTCCCCGATACCTATTGACCTGGAGAAAAGCTTGAGTGCCATACCAAAATCCTCTCCAATAATCCCCCCTATACCCGTTGAACTAGGATTACCAACCAACCCTCTTGTGGATTTCCAACCCTCTTGTGGATTTCCAACCCTCTTCAATCAATATCACTAACATGAACGTGCTTTAAAAAAAATGCATTCACTATATTACTTATGTTGAGTAATGATATGAACTTGCATAAAGAAAAAAGAGGAAGCTAAAGAGGAGCTTTTAATGGACACATGTTACCAATAACACTCTCTTAACCAATGAGCCAGCATCATCATTGGAAAACCTTCAAGTGTGAATGTACAAATCTCTCAGTTCATACGATATTGGCAAGCTTCCATGGTCCTTAAGAAGCACTAGATGTCGATGCTAAGGTTCTTCGAATCTCCTTCCAATATCAACATGAATTAAAAAATACACACATACACAGAAAAAGCCCTTTATTGGAGTCCCTGATACCTACGTTGTGTTTGGCATTGTGGTTTCACCGCAATAAGTTGACTTGTTGTGGTTTTGGACCGCTATTTTCAGGGAGCTGATGTTTGGTAAAAAATAAAAAGCAACGTTTTGAAATCGTGAAAAGCTTGAAAAACGCAAAAGGCGGAAGCTGTTTCAAAATGGCTTCTCCTATTTGCGTTTGTGGACCGCAAGAACTTCAAATTTTTCTCTACATGTTTACCCTTTAATATATTTTGAAATGACTAAAGCACCCTTGTCTTCAACTAAAAGAAAGAGAAGATTATTTTTGGGTTTTGCGTTTGGAGACACCTCTTCGCATTCCCAACTCACCACTCCGACCATCTTCACCGTCTCCTCCAATATGGGTTTGGCTTTGGGTTTTAGGGATTTCATGTTTTCTTCTTGCATCTCGTGGAGCTGGGATCTCTGATTTTGCAGGACAGACCAATGGAAGAGGAATGGATTTAGGTCTCGTTGCCTTCGATGGAGGCAATAGATTTACGCCAGGCTTTGTTTTGTTTTTTTCTTTCAATAAGCAGTATCCTAACACTTTTTTTTCTCTTAGGGGTATAATAGTATTTTCTATCTGTATTACTCATATAATATCAAAGGTTCTCTTCTTCTTCTTCTTTTGTAATTAGGACTGGACTATAATAAAATCAACAAAAAACATCAATTCATGTATGCATCTGGATTTATTTTTTCTGATTCAGGACATCAAGTTGCTGCTTGGGTCTTTGGTTACCTGTAAAAAGGATTTATTTTAGACAAAATCATGACAGAGGTGGCAGCAGTGCCTAGGGTGATCATTATTGTATCTCACCTATATTTTCCTTTAAATGAATGCATTGGCTTACTTGAGAAGTCAAAAACAGTTAGCAACTCTTGGACTCCCTATATCAGGTGCTGAGACGTCATTCTTTGAAAGCAAAGAAATGGTATTGTTGTATCTATTTTTAAAAAATTACCCAGAAAACGACGCACTTGGTGCGTTGTTTATTACTTTTTTATTTTTTTAAAGACATCACCATATATGATAGAGGTTATAGTCCTTATATTAGGTAAATAATATGTCATTGATGTTGAGTAATGGTGGAATTCTAGAATAATAACATATATTTGGTATTACATTATTTTTTTATGACATTATTTTTACTTTTTAAGTAGATATATTTGACAAATATGATATGGACATTATTTCATCTATGTATGGTTGTTATTTCATTTCCATTGATATGTGGAATCTACGTTTAAAATTTGGATAAAAATAACGTTGTATGGGTGCTTTTTCTCAAAATAAGCACTTCTCTAAGAGGGTGAGCCAAACACCCAAAATAACTTAAATTAAGTGGTTCACAAAAAAATACTTTCTGATAAGGACTTCTTTTAAGCAAACCGCAATGCCAAACGCAGCGCTATTGGCCTGGAAAAAAGCTTGAGTGCCATACCAAAATCATCTCCAATAATCCCCCCTATACCCGTTGAACTAGGATTATCAAAGGAGCATCCTTCAAAATTAAGCTTCAACCGACCCTTTTGTGGATTTCCAACATCTAATCACGTCTTTGGAAGCTTTACATTCGCAGATCACTTTTCAATTGAGCTCAATCCATAAATCAATAGCCTTTGAGCTCCTCTAAAAGGAAAACCATCTAAGAATCTTGAGCTTGGTTTCAAGATAGGTTTACTCAAATTCTAATTGGCCATGTATCGACTAATTTACCAAAAACAATCCATGAGATTCTTCAGAGAGGGAAACAATTACACGGTTTACACCATGCCTCCCTATCAAAAGTGCAATGAATAAAAGATGATGAAGTTTTACTCGGCTTTGTTAAACAAGACACATGCACTGTGAAGATCTTTTCCTCCAATGATTTTTTTTTTTTGATCGGTAAAATAAATATATATTAAGAAGGGCTGAGACGGCCCTTCTTAATATATATTAAGGAGGACTGTGAAGATCTTTTCCTCCAATGATTTATTTTATTGATGGTGACCATTTAATCTCAAGCCGCTATCCGCATGAAGAATGCCACCTTAGAGAGAGACTGTAGTCCCCAGGTCTTAAAATGGTAGTAGGGCTGTCAATGGATAATCAAAAATTCGAACCTGAATTCAAATCTGTATTCGAAAAATTGGATATTATCCGAAAGTTTCAGATATTGGATTCGGATATTTTTTGATATTCGAATTCTTTTCAGATACGGATTCTCTCCCCCAAACCCCTCACATTCCATGAAAGAAAATTGAGCTTCATAAAGGCAACCGTTTATCCCCCCTCCCCTTCCTTCCGCCGCCCCTGCCTCCCATAATCACAATCTCACTTTCAAGGCCTGATAGGTTCTGAATCTCCCTTGTCTGCCTCCCGTAGTTATAAAGTTGTATTTGCTATCCTGCTTTGGCAAATATTGTCTTTGACTAGGCTTTTGACTCATCTACATATCATCCATGCATGCATATTTTCTTATTGTAGGAAGACATCTTGTATATCTCTTAGGAGCGAACCTCACTTATTCTGCAAGAACTTTGCACCGCCTAATAGATAGGCTGTACCCACAAAATGGCTCCACTTTTCCCATTGAAAGATTACAGCAGAGCCTAGTAGGTGTACTTTCTAGTGGTTGAGCATGAGCGCTTGGCTTGTTGTACAGTGGTCTTTGGCATAAACTACCTCACCCAGGAAATAATAAGCCTAAGTTGTAAAATGCTCCAATCCTGACATCAGATTTTATAATTATAGATTTATGTCTTGTTACGATGACATTTTAGTTGCACATTTATGGGGAAATTTTAACATTTGAATGCAATTTTGTATCATTCTTCATAATCTGAAATTCAAATCTTGGATGAAATGTATTATCTGGTGAAGGATGGGAACATGATATTGTTTTTGGCCACTTTGTCCATTTGCCTTATCTTTCTGCACCTGCTTCTTCTTTTCCACAGATGATTTATTTTGTTGTTTCACAGAGAATTTAATGAAATTTTATATTATATTTCATAACATATTTCTTAGTTAGAAGATCCATTAGCATCATTAATTGCTTTGAGTTAAACTCAATACCAATAAGCTGATTAGGGAGGGCAGGTACCCTGATTACCCCACATATACTCCAGCCAGCCCCATGTAAAGAAGTAGTATTAACTGTTGTGCCGTTTCTATCAGTAATATTTGGCTTTGGATGTTAATACTCCTTGTTAGTTGTTATGCATTCAGCTTTTAGTAGATGCTTTGATCAGTTGTCATGGATGAGCTGTAACCTATGTGCAGCTCAAATTAATCCCAAACAAAGGTGTGGTAGAATGGAAGCAGAGATTTATACCTCTTACGAGTGCTCAAAGTCAAACAACTTCACAAGTGCAGAAAGACAGCCTGATATTCAACTTCAACACTTGGTTAACAACCTGCTGATTCACTCTTGCAAGATATTAGATTAAGAAAAAACATGTGGGGTGTAGGCAAGTGAAGTAGATCACCTTCATCAGTGGAGATGGTGTACTCGACTCTGATTTCTTATGAATGAAATGCAGTATTTAATACCCCCCTCAAAAAAAAAAAAAAAAAAAAGAAGAAGAATGTAGCAAAAACATTATAATGTTAAAGGCACCAGCAGTCAAAGTTGGGCATATTCTTATTGAGTTGCATGTGCTCACTAGGAACCAACAAACCATGATTCCAACAAAATAAACAAAATGGCATATTTTCTACAAACTTTCTTTTTGTAGAAAGTTGATAAGATCATGGTTGAATTGTTCATATAACATTGTTCTTCCCATAAAGGGAATCACTTGCTTCCTTTTTGAGTTATTCCCTATTGTGATATGTTGGGGCCTGCCTGCCTGTATGGTGATCTTGCTATCAATCATTTGCTTCCTTTCAAAATTACTTTGCCATAAATCCCTTGCTTCCTTTTGAGTTATTTCCGGTGATCTTGCTATGAATCACTTGCTTCCTTTTGAATTATTTCCTTTTTTATTTCTGCTTCTTCCCATTAAGGTGATGATAACATTGGTCATATTTGTTTACATATCATGGTGGAATTTATTCATTACTCTCGTCATCTTGCTGCTTACAATGAATTTGTGACATGTTAGGGCCTGCCTGTATGGTGATCTTTTTTTACTAGTTAAAAATCTAATTTTATTAGCTAGAGTGTCGTTGGCATTATGCTGATAAGATCTCGGTCTAGAGAACAAGTTGTGGACACATCTTTGCTCATGGAATGATGAGCTGCATCAACTCTTGAACTTGGTTCTCACACACATACACACACACACTCACTGACACACACACCTGACTTTTCTTTAAATTTTCTGCAATTTCACTGTTGGATGTCTCTAAACATATTCTTTTGATATATTTTAAGTAATTGTTTGATTCTTCTTACTGGATATCAGGATATGTGAATCCAAGTTGCTTGGCTCATGTCATGAATAAGCAATCCATGTAAAATTTTTTTGATAAATGTAACTTTATTGGAACCATTTAAAGAGAAAGAGAAGCCCATGTTATAATCAGACAGCTAGAAAAATTTTCTCCGGCAATTTCCTAATTATTTCTAAATTATTTTAAATATTTCTATTGTAATTAAAAAATACATCCTCTCACCAATTCTCTTATATGATCAACCATATTCGGAAGTCTCTAGGGGTAACTTTCCTTACCTCCCACGCATTTAATAGCATTTGAAGAATCTCCTTCTATCAAGGGGCCTTCGAAATGATCTTTAAATACTTCAAGGCCTAAGAGAACTGCTATCATTTCTACTTCATTCAAATCCGCCATACCAAAGGGGTAGAAAAACTTTGATTATTTCTCCTTGTGCACTATGAAAAAAATAACTCCTCTGGCTATGGCCTTATTGTCAAAGTTAAGTTTGACCCAACCCTCATTGGATTTCCTCCACACAGGTGTCTTCTTAACTTTTTTGGCTCCACCATACACGACACACTGCCAATTTAGAACAAAATTCGTTGATGATACTCCGGTAAAATCCTCTGTGATAACAATTCACTCTACCCAAATCATCTACATAGCATTGCAAACCTCGTTTAGAAACCATTGCTTATCTTCAAAAATTCTTTTATTACATTTGGGATGAGCTGTCTTCTCTGGATAAGATGGTCAGCTATAAGAATTTTTTCTACACCAAAGTCCAAGAAAAGGTCTCTAATCTCAGAGTTATCAAATTTTCCTAAATTTTCTCCACTGGAGACCTTTCTTTTGAGAATTCTAATAAGATATTGTAATACAAGAAAAGATATATACCACATCAGAAGATCAAAACTTCCTTTTCATAAACAACAATTCTCCCCTTAATGTGAATGTAGGTATGCTCTAGGCGATGTAATAACTTCAAGCATTCATCTACTTCTTAGTCCAAAAAATTTCTTCTAAACACATGGTACCAACAATCCGATCGGTTCTTCTATCAAAACAGTATTCAATTGATGGATCCTTAACTTGGATTTCAGGAAATGAGGAGTTGTATCCCGTTTCCCAAACCAGTGTCCATACCATATCCATATTTGGGCATCTTAGCATAAAAGTACCTTCATTTTATCTTCTTTTGGTCAAAGAAATAGAGTGGAACTTAGCTTTGGCCAAATAGAGGGAAAGAGAGAGATGCCTTCCAAGTTCCAATTAATTGATACAGTTGTCAGAGAGATATTAATTCTAACTAAACAGGGACCAACATATAAATAAAATATAATGTATTTCAGGATTTTTGAAGCTGGCCTATCAGACACCTCATCTCTATGTCAGACACCAATGCATGTCTGTCTCATTTTTACATAGCAAATGACAAAATGATATTTGTTTCAAATCATATCATACAAATACTTTTATGGTTAAAGTTCAATGACAAGCATTGTCTAAGAACTGCTTTGGCATTACAAAGCACCATATCATAAAGAATTTCTATTTCAATTTTTTTTTTTAAATGGACATAAAACATTTTCAGCCAGCATACCAATGTCTGAAAGAATGCAAGCATATTTTATATGAAAAAGTTCTAATCCAAGCATATTTTTAGTAAAGGCAATGGGAATAAATACCAACCGCATGGATTGTTCCATATGGACGAGGTTTGATCGAATCGAGTTCAGCCAACTTGTCTTGCAAAGTAGAAAGGTATGTTGGACTGCTTTCAGAAGCTTCCCTCAGTATAGCTTCCCTCTTTCCCTCCAGAATTTTTCTCTCTGCTTGAGTATGCGTCTAGAAAGAAATAAAGAATGTGATCCATTGAATTCTCTGTACATTGTTAAATCCCCAACAACTATTTTAAATACAAAAAAGAAGAAGAAAGGAATAGATGTTGCGCTTAATGGTGACAATTCTTGACCCGACCCAGACCCACTCGAACGTGCCAGCTTTTTCCGGGTTAGGGTTGGCGATTATTTACGCCGTGGGTCAAGCTTTTCCAAAACAAAAATAGTCAGGCCGAGGTCAGGTATCGGACTGATCATGTCCTAATATCTGGAGTATATTAATAATTATATTAATTATTATATGTAATGTATCAAGGCCTTTTCGTATTTTAGCCCCTACAATGTTTGGCCTCCCTCTTCTTTAAGTATGTAAAAAATGCTAGATTTAGATTTGACTCAAACATGAGAAAGAAACAAGAAGAGAAGCTAGAGTTAGGATATCTGTTCTAGAAATCTCTTTTGTGGTTGAAGATAGTCGAAGTTATATTTATTTTCTAACAAAAATAGGTTTTTCGGTTACAGACTATTAGAGACAGATATTTGGAGAGTCTTTCCTGGATTTTGAAGGTTTCTTGGCTTGAGAATACAGGTATGTTGAATTGAATTTTTGAATTTCTGATGAAATCATTTCAGGTTTTTCAGTCTCGAGGGTAAAGAGAAATAGATTTGGAAAGTTTTTTCGGGTTTTTATGAGGTTTTCTGCCATCAAAGTTACAGTGTGTTGAATTTAGGTTCTAATTTGTTGAATTTGTTGATCAAACATGTATTTTTTTTTTGATAAGTGTGTATGTATTATAAACAGGGAGAAACCCTCATACATACAAAGAGACGGGAGCTAACTACTCGAGGGAACAGGCTCCCTACGTGTGAAATATCAAACATGTATATTTCAATTTGGAAATGATTTGGATATTTTAGTTTGGTGATTTGTGGTCATTTTTTAATCAAAAGATTCAAGATTTCAATTTTGTAGATGATTTCTTCTGAATACTGGGTGACTAAGTGCATCTACAATGGTAGATGGCAAGGAAACAGACGAAACAGTGCTAATAAATGTCTGATAAGATGGAGACAATGACTGGTAAGAAACGAAGTGAGAGATAGGGTGCTCGGTGCAAGTGCGGACACCCTTACGAAGTGCAATGGGTAGACCCTCCTCTAGAGTAGGAGTCTCTGAGGACTCATGAACTAAAGCAGGGGTAGAAACAATACCTGGATCTGGATCCGAGGGTAGACTGGCAGGCACAGAATCAGTGACTTGTCCTTTCTTCCTGGATCTGACATAAACTCGCATATCTGCCGCTGTAGTAGTAGAAGTGTCCTTGTCAATAGTAGACACAGATTCGACCATAGGCACGGGAGTGGAGATGGGTACAAGAACAGGCATAGGGACAGGGCTCTCGTTCACAATATCACACTCCCCCTGAAGAGAGGCCCTACTCCCAAAGAACGGAACATGCTCAGCAAAGGTGACGTTCAGAGATGTGAAACGTCGATGCGAACCCGGATGATAGCATTTGTATCTCTTCTGAGTGGAAGGGTACCCTAGGAAAATACATCTCAAGGCCCGTGCATCAAGCTTGTCACGAGAGTGACGATGATCATGCACATAGCATACACACCCAAAGACTTTGGGAGGAACAATGAAGGCTGGACTATTGGGACGCATAACAGACCAAGGGGTCTGAAAGCCAAGAATACGAGATGGCATGCGATTGATGAGATACGCAGCCAGAAGGATGGATTCAGACCAAAAAGATTTTGGAACCTGCATCCCAAGACGAAGGGCACGCTCAACCTAGAGAAGGTGACGGTTTTTTCTTTCAGCTTTCCCATTTTGTTGGG
Source organism: Euptelea pleiosperma (assembly GCA_035048495.1). NCBI lineage: Eukaryota > Viridiplantae > Streptophyta > Magnoliopsida > Ranunculales > Eupteleaceae > Euptelea > Euptelea pleiosperma. The sequence continues at coordinate 40,227,658 of CM068552.1, read as the reverse complement.
GAGTCGACGGACAAGAAGTTTGATGTACAATGCCATGAGAGGCAAAGTAATCTCTAAGGCTCCCGTCTAGGTACTCACCCCCATTATCAAATCGGAGAATTTTGAGTGGGGTACTGAACTGAGTGGTCTAAAAAATCTTGTGAAAGGTCTAAAAAATGGAAGAAACCTCATCTTTCGACTTCATAAGATATACCCAGGTAAAGCCACTGAAATCATCAACAAATGTAACAAAATATCGAAATCCAAATAAAGACATCACCGGGGCAGGACCCCACACATCAGAATGCACAATATTGAAAGGAACAGTACTTTTATTTTCACTAAGAGAAAAAACAGTGCGACAATCCTTTGCGAGTTCACAAGTTTCGCAATGGAACGGAACATCGCAAAGAGAAGAGAAAGCAGGAAAGACACGCTTTAAGACTGACACGGGTACATGACCAAGCCAGTTATGCTAAAGCAATAACTGGTCTTTATTGACTCGACTACTGCTACAGATGCTGGACTGATGTGCTGAAGAGGAAACTGAGCGATTCAGGAGGTACAAGCCACCTTCTTCACGTCCACTGCCAATCGTCCGCCTCGACTCCAGATCCTGAAACACACAGTGAAAAGGAAAAAAGGTTACACTGCAGTTAAGATTCTTGGTAAGACTACTGACAGATAAAAGATTAGCTGTAAACTGAGGAACATGTAGTACCGAGGACAAGGTTAGTGGCTGAAGAGGCATGACCATTGCCCTTCTCGGAAACAAATGAAAGGGTGCCATCAACTATCCTAACCTTGTCAAGACCAGAACAAATAGAATAACTAGAGAAAACTGAAGACATACCAGTCATATGATCTGAAGCCCCTGAATCGATGATCCAGGAGGGACTAGAAGGAACAGTGGATACAGAGAAAGCAGATCACTAGGAGAAAAAGAGTCCATATCCCCAGTGGTAGGAGGTGCTAAGGGTGCAGTGTCCTGAGCCACAAAGTGCTGCAAGAGGCTCCTGTCTCGCTGAAGATCGCTGACGTGGATTTGGGCCCAGACCCGGTGGGTGTCCATGCAGCTCCCAACAAGTGTCCTTCACATGGCCTAGACGGCTGCAGTGATCATACTTGGGACGTCGTCTGTCATCACCGATCTTCTTCTGGAAGGATTTCTGACCCTTCTGAGACGCAGAGGCAAGGGCCGATCGATCATGGGGTAGTGGAATGCAGCCCACTAAGAACACCCCCACGTGGGTGTACATAGAATCCAACATCCATAACTGGGATGGAAGCAAACAAGTGTCTTTTCACAAACATGTATTTTGTGGCCCTTATTGTTTGTAACTTAGATCGTAACCAGGACAAGAAGAATAAAGAGATTGGGGTAAAGGAGAAGAGAGAAGAAAAGATTGGGGAAAAAGAGGAGAAATTGTGTAGAGCATCATGTCCTACACGATTTTACCTAATATTTATATTACATGGCAATCTTTTCCTCGACTCGTGATGTACATCCTGGCAGATTGAGACCACTCAAGATAGTTGGTCCCATCAAGTTTCACTATGGCGATCTGAAGGCCGGGACTGTGATCATCATGACGCCCAAGACTAGATGGGGCAACAATAGTTGAATTATAGAATTAGGGTTCAGATTAGGGTTTCACAATATAGGAGAAAGAGAGAAAGAAAAGAGAGAAAGGGGAAGAGAGGATGTCATTGTGTGTTATTCACAATGACAAGGGTTACATAAAAAAGGACAAATATACCCCTCATAAGTGGTATTTACAGAACTACCCCCTATACAAGATAAATACGTATTTCTACGTATCTGATAACACTACCCTCAAGTTGGCACATAGATATCTTTCATGCCCAACTTGCATAAACATCTATGAAGTTGCCAACTAGGAACTCCTTTGGTGAAGACATCTGCTACCTACTCATCTATCTTCACAAAGGGGGTACAAACCTCCCCAGATACAATCTTCTCCCGAATGAAGTGGCGATCCACTTCAATGTGCTTGGCCCGATCATGTTGCACCGAATTGTGAGCAATGCTGATAGCCACCTTGTTGTCACAGTAGGGTCCCAAGACTGGAAAGCCAAGTTCAGCCACCAACATCTTCAGCCAGAGTATCTCATATCAGGCTCCATAGAGTTGAGGAGCCATGACATGACAGTAAGATCATCTATCTGCAACTGTCGATAAGAGGGATCAAATCTGGGTGGCTCAACCATATCTCCTGTAGTGTGGCCAAGTTTCCCACGGCCCCCAATGAACAACCATGCAGCCTGAGCCCAGCGTAAGTAGTTCTTGCCATCTAACTTCACTGAGGTGATCTGCAAACTTGGGTTCTCATAAGCTAAGTGCTGCACTATAGGGCCTCCGACTCCACTGGAGAGAACTTCTGTGCTCACGTCTGACCGGGATGGAGAAACCAAGGAAGGTAGAGGAACCACAGGAGGCGGTGGATCTGCCATGAGGAATTACGGCCAAAGAAACTATCGAAGTACCAGATTAAAGATCAAATCGAGATCTAGATAAGGCTAAATCACCACATAAAGAGCAACCAAACATCTGAATAGGTCCTAATAAACAAATAGAACCCAAGAATATCCACCATAAGTCCCTAATTCCCAAAAAAGAGTAATCCAAAGGGAAATAAGACCCTGGAGCAATCCCGGTGATAAAGAAACGCCCAAACAAACCTCAAATAAGCATCCCAGGAGGGCTAAGGGCGGAGAAGAGCAACATATGGATGGTTAAAAACATCCTAGAACCACTAGAAGGCATGGCAACCAGATCTGGGATCAAAAAGAAGAGGATAAAGATCCAACCGATAGCCTGAAAGGGCTAATAAAGCCGCCGGCGGTAACTAGTGGGTGGAAAAATCATCCCACAACCTTCAATCCTTGGTGGAATCACTCGAGTGATATGTCCACATGTAGCTAAGATTGGGGGGGGGGACTAGATCGAAGCAACAAACCCCCCAAAAAAATCCAATAAGGGCTTGAAAAAACCACTGGTTCACAAACTGATTTTTTCGATTTTTCAAGGAGAAAGGCTAAAAAATACTCGAAATGGATCCCAAAAATCGTGAAAAAATAACCAAAAATCCTTAAAAAAGGAGATCTAGCTAATGGTAGAGTTTGGGGAGAAAATGAGGAGACCTGTCCGTACGATGCTAAAGTCAGCCTATGGCCTCGATGACGTCATCACCTTCCTGGATGAAGTCAGAAAAGAAACCCTTCTATCAGCCCTGCAACCTTGCTCTGATACCAAGTTGAATTATAGAATTAGGGTTTGGATTAGGGTTTCACAGTATAGGAGAAAGAGAGAGAAAAGAGAGAAAGGGGAAGAGAGGATGTCATTGTGTGTTATTCACAATGACCCCATAAATCTTATTTATAAAAAAGGGTTACATAAAAAAGAACAAGTATACCCCTCATAAGAGGTATTTACAGAACTACCCCTATACAAGATAAATACGTATTTCTAAGTATCTGATAACAACAATAATCTCTGACTTGGCAGAAGATGACTCATCAGATGTACTCATAATAGTAGAGAAGACCTTTCTGAGGAATAGAGCAACTTAGACTGATCAGAAGTCACTCGAACTATTGCTGGAGAGGTGCAAATACCTTTTAAGAACAACTCCTTTAATGATTTTCTATTGGAGAAAAACCCACCCACGGGAGACCTGTGAACAGTTTCGGAGACCCAGAAAGGTTCCTGGATAAGTGCGACTGCACCTAGGAGCAGTTGTCCCTGCTTCCGAGAGGTGCGGTTGCACTTGAGAGAGGTTTTGGAAGGGGCGGCTAGGTCTGGAGGGTCTTCTCTGACCTTCTAAAAGGGGCGGCTAGGCTGGGGGCTCTTTTCCAACCTTCTGGAGTGGGAGGCTATGCCCGGTGACTCTTCTCCAGCCTTCTGGAGTGGGCAGCTATGCCTGGTTGCTCTTCTCCAGCCTTCTGGAATGGGCGGCTAGGCCTGGAGGCTCTTCTCCAGCCTTCTGGAGTGGGCAGCTAGGCCTCTTCTCCAGCCTTTTGGAGTGGGCGGCTAGGCCTGGAGGCTCTTCTCCCGCCTTCTAGAGATGGCGTCCAGGCCTGGTGGCTCTTCTCCAGGCTTCTGGAGTAGGCGGCTATGCCTGGAGGCTCTTCTCCAGCCTTCTGGAGATGGCAACTAGGGTTTCTGGACCCTCTGAAACGTGTAGAGATCCCTAAAATCAGTCCTTCGGGCTTTTTCTACATGTAGCTTGTAAAGACCCATTGTAGCATTAATGGGACTCAATAGGACCCTAGTGCACTAACAGAGAATTTTAGAAAGTATCTGTAACTCTATAGGACTTTACCAGGTTTTAGGTGCCTTACAAAACCTAGTACATACGTGTTGGGATGCGGGGAGCCAAATCTGTTAAGAGTTTGACCGAACAAACTGCGTCACGATCTCCGGCTCGTCAAATTACCCTAAGATGGGTATATTCACAATTCCTGTTAGGACTCTCAATAGAGCTCTATAGTATTTTTTCAGTCAAATCAGTAAATTTTGGTTAATTGTGGATAGTCAGTTGATGCGTAGATTTCTTGGATTTCGTGTCAACCCAATCAAATGCCGAGAATGTCAAATCATCGAGTTAATCAACCCGGTCGAATTGAACCAATCCAATCAATAATCGGATGGGTGTGGAAACCATAATCGTAACTTGATCATGTGTATGTAAGTATTAAATTGGACATGCTCTATGATAACAAATTTAAAAAAAAAAACAAATTTGAAAATTTTAGTCCCACATTGGCTGGGAGAAAAAAAATATGGTTTTGAACTTCTATAAATAGACCCTAATACCTTAGTTGTTAAATTACTTTTGGGTAATTGCTATCTAGCCCCGGGTAAGATATAATTGCAAATACACCCTTTTTACTAGAAGAAATTCTAGAAAAATCCTGAGAATTCCTGAAAATCTTCATGAGGTCCCTCGAAAATAAAGTTTTAGTGGGACCCACTGCCTCGAGATACGTGCAACACGAAGTTCGAGGATTCTGATTTTAGCGATTTCCGGGTAAGTGATTAATTAATTATTTTAATTATGCTTTAATTATTTAATTAATTATTTGTTTATTTAATTAATTACTTGTTTATTTAATTAATTAGTTATTTATTTATTTATTAAATTAGTTATTTATTTATTTATTAAATTAGTTATTTATTTATTTATTAAATTATTTAGTTAATTACTTAAGTGATTAATTAATGATTTACTTATCTAATTAATTATTAATTAACTAATTCATTAAGTATTTACTTAAATATTTAATTATTTATCAATGTTAATTGTATTTTAGAAAATAGTAGAAAATTCATAAAATATTCTAGAAAATCCTAGAAAATTCAAGAAAAGTCCTAAAAAATTCTATAAATTTGGGAAAAATGTTTGAAAATTTTATTCTTATTATCTTCTAAATTTAATAAAGAAAATTATGATATAAGTTGTTTTACTTACATAGTATTAAATTTAATTGTTTCTATCTAACTTCAATTAGTCTTCAGTCTTGCACTGATCTACAACTTATGAATCTATTTTAAAGAAAGAGAAAGAAACTAAGATTTCGAGTTTATAGTGAGGAAACAAGTATGTCAGGCGTGTGGTGTGTTAGATTAGTGTCCCTAATAAAGACATATCTATTGATTGGGTGCATGTGGACCCAGGTTGTGATTATGAGAGGTACTGGTTTAGGTTATTGGGAACTTTCCTACACACACATCAGTCTGAATATGAATTCTATAAGTATTAGGTTTAAATTATTTATCTTATGTATACGTACCTAAGTAAATTAGAAGGGTCGGCTAATTGACTTTATATCTATGTGTTCTCTAGCAACATGGGTAGCTGTGAGAACTATAGATACTAGGGTTTATTATAGAATTCCGATTTCTTCTGAGGATCTTGTTGATGCATGTTTACTGAGAGTAGCAGAGAGTTACAGGGTAATTGCCTGATAGGCATAGGACGCGGAGGTATGAGTAACTCTACCCTGAACTTGTCTTTGGATCCTTAGAAAGTTTGTAGTCATCAGACGCTTGGGCCAGCGTTGACCATTTCACCCACCTACCTGGCTATGTTTCACTATTAGTTGTGGCCTAACGGCGACCTGAGCCGGAAACGTGAGGTACAGCGTCTAACCCGCATCAAATGAGCTAAAAGGGTGTTACCAGTAGCTCCCAGGCCGGAAAAATCATGACAGGTTGAAGACCGCTTGGCCAGCGTAAAAAGGCAAACGATGCATTCTACATCGGTGAATACACATTGGAATAATACCATGACCGGGGTTGTATACCGGTAGTAACCTAATGAGATTCTCTATATTCTGCATCACCTATTTAGATTATTAATTACACTTGTAGATTGGAGAATGTTAACATATTTTGAGTTTTGGATTATATATTATTCTATTTTGATTTAAGATTCTATTTGTTTTAAATGGTTTTAACTGATGAAAATGTATAAAAGTATTACTGCAATTTTCCTGGTTATTCGGTTGTTTTACACCTATTTTATTAGTCTGGTTCACTTGCTGGGCTTTGGTTGAAAGCTCAAGATACGCACTTTATTTTTTTTTCAGCTTACCCAGTAGAGGACACCGAGTACCTTGTGGATCCTTTAGACGTGGACCCCTACCTGGAGTTTGCGAGTGCTAGCGAGGAGTTCATAGAGTAGCGGTATTCTATTTCTTTTTGGTGCAGAGGAGACGAGACGGAGCCGTCGTCGTTTTTTTGTCTTTTCAGTCTCATCTTTTTGGGATGACTGTATCTATGTATCAAGCTACACAGTTACATACTATTATCACATTTTGTTCTATTTATATTATGTTGATCATGTATATATGAGTAGCAAGGTTGGTTTATTTTAGACTCTACTGTCTTTAATCATTTAATTGTTAATTAAGTAATTGGAATATAGATCTTAATGTATTGACTTAGTTCTGATATGTTTTGTATACCAGAGCTTGAAGTTATTTTAATAGCTTCGGGTCCTGGTATTCGAATGGTTAGGGATCAGTTAGGTTACCCACTCACCCTTGATTCTAGTGTCGAGAATTGAGGCGTGACATAGATGACCATGGAAGATAATCTCCTCCTTTGGAAAGCCTTCCTCTGCATTTTTTCACAATCCCTAAGGTTTTCTCTGACCTCTAGGATTGAGTCATGGTTACACAACCATGCTCTGATACCATGTTGTACGTTGTAACTTAGATCGTAACCAAAATAAGAAGAATAAAGAGATTAGGGTAAAGGAGAAGAGAGAAGAGAAGATTGGGGGAAAAGAGGATAAATCTTGTAGAGCATTAAGGCCTACACAATTTCACCTATAATTAATATTATGTGACAATATGCATAATTACAAAAAAAAACCTGCAGTATCTAACATATTACAAGTAAGCCCCTGACAACACTTATTACCCCATTGAAAAGGGTCATTGAAATGCCTTTTGACAGAAAAGCAGGTCACTTTGGTGAAAAGGGTCGCAAATTGGCATGAAATGGGTTGAATCCAAACATGTATTTGTCACCCTTATCACCATTGGATGGTCATTGAAATGCCCCTTGACTGAAAAGCAGGTCACTTTGGTGAAAAGGGTCGCAAATTGGGTATGAAATGGGTTGAATCCAAGTAGATTAGAATCAGGTTCCTTCATACATGTTGGTCCCAACGTAGATCCAGAGCAATGCCACGTGATCCATATCCAACTCTTCATCAAAAAAATTCACCCGAGTGTAAATATATATGGGTTGGGTCCTCATATAAAGCTAAAAAAACCTTTAGTGTGCAACATGTTAAGGATCTGATTGAGCTCAAGTCCACATCTGGATCTTATTAACACAAGATTTGAACCCGACTTGGATCTGAGACAGATCCTATGCACTTTAACCATACCGAGGCATCCTTAAAATGGAGCATATTTCAAGGATCCAACCTGTTAAAATGGGTATGATCAGGTCTCAGGTCTAGCCCACTGCATTTCATGCCAAGTCATAAACATGTATTTGTATACAGGCCAAGGAAGCCCTTGAGATAAACTTCTAATACAAAGATGTGGTGATTGCTGAGCCTAAACCTTAGATGATTCATTTTGGATAAGAATCAAATGATCCGGAAACAAGTATTTGTTGTTAAATATCACCACAAATGCACTTTTAAAAATGATTGCAAAGGACTTTTATGCTGAAAATTATGGCAGAGACTTAAAAGTATTGTGATTTTCGGAGTTTCAAACATATAAAGCTTGTCTAAATTAAATGGAAATCAAGTGCTTCTTCCTTCCGATATAGCCAATGAAATGAAGTATTTGGAAAATGTAAGCAAAGTTGCTGACCACACTTGTAATATGTACTTCACATTCCTAACGCACCTGCATACGAGTCACAAGAACCCATATTGGATTCGTCAGCAATACATTTAAGGACCTGCAAAGAAAGGTATTTAAAGTAAGAAGGTAATCAAAGCAAATGCTATTTTTTCATGACTGCTGAGAAGGTAAAAACTATTTGACCTCATTCTCACCAAGGTCCAACTTACTTTTCTTTAATCAAAGGTCCAAACTTAATTTCCATGCTTGTATGAAATAAATGACCCAAATAAGCATGTAGCAATCCAAGACAAGAACTATAAAAAAAATTAAAATAAATAAATAAAAACTACATCTTTTGGGAGTAAATAAATTTAAGAAGGGTGGAAATTTCCACTGAAATAATATCATTGATATGGCAGCTAGCAAATATGATCCAGTCTTCATAGTTGATTCGTCTTCAACCAAGGCTTGATATAAATTTTAAACAAACCTCCTCGCTCCACCAATACGTAATGGAACAAGGAGAAAGAAAATACAAAAAAAATAAAAATAAAAACAGAGTAAGAGATGTTTCTGCGCCTTAGGTCTTTTTTTTTTTTTGGTGACCAGATTTTTTACCCGGCAATAGCTGCTACGACAAGCCAAGAAAACATGCCAACAGTACCATCACCGAGCCCTTTCTTTTTCTTGCCAACTGCAATGGCCTCTGCCTTGTTTTTGAAAACCTGGTAAAAATAGTAATAGATTCCCTGACAGCATAAAAAAGAGACGATTAAATAGTGATAACAAACTGAATGCTCAGTGCAGATGTTTAGAGCTGGCGGAGAATGAAAATCATATGCAATTAAGGAAGAATGCAATTCCCACGGACTCCTGTGCATGCAGGTGTATGAGGGAAGAAAGGTGGTAGTGTGTGGGGGGGGGGGGTGGTTGGGAAACTCGTTTCCCCATTATGCTGGCTTCTCTTGGGAAAGCCCTTTACATTTTCCGTCTATTTGTGGGGAAACCCCTAAACCCGTTTCTCAAATGGATAGAAACTTGTTTCCCCAATCTCTCTATATCTCTCTCTCTACCAAGGCACATATGCATGGGGTGGGACTTAATAAAAAAATTATGGCTTAGATTCCCACATAATATCTCTCTCTTAACTGATTTATGTACATGGCAAAACCAACTTAGTTCTTTACTTCCTTTAACCATCATCGCTATCATTGCCAACCAAAAAATAAATAAAGCAAGCAATTAGCCAGAGTTTTGGTGAATTTTGTCGATTTTAGACTTGCTGAAGTGCAATTCACCTATAATATTTCAGTGAGTTTTACTATTAGAAATCAAAACTTTAACATAGAGAAGTGTTTAAAAACACTTTTTTTTTTATAAGTGTAGATTGTCATTAAAGAAAGGCAAAGCAGTACAAAAGGCCCAGGAGGTCGAGAAGACCTACCGAAGGCTGGGAGCACCTGCATACTACAAAAGCAAAAGAGAAGAAGACAGGGAAAGGAGAGGAAACCAATCTAAGAGATATCCCCCCTACAAATCAAGTCTCATCTAAAAACAAAATCCTCGAAGAAAAATCCCTAGCATTCTTTAACGGCTTTGGACCAAAAGAACAATAAGCCCTTGATGTTGAGGATGATATTCTCTTGCGATGTCTCCCTGCCCTCAAACACCTGGAGGTTCCGCTCCTTCCAAAGACCCCAGCATATGGCGAATGGAAGCATGCGCCATAGAATACGACTTCTAGATGAGAAGAGGGGAGTGATCCAGCTAGTGGTTAGATGCATCAGGGAGGAAGGGAACACCCAACACATACCGAAGTCTAGCAGGAAGGCCGTCCAAATCATCCTAGCCACCGGGCAGTGAAGAAGGAGATGAGCCACGGTTTCCCCACTTTGTTTGCACATAGAGCAAAAATCAACGACTATAACCTTACGGGCAATCAAGTTGTCCACAGTGAGGATTTTCTCCAAAGCTGCTACCAGAAGAAAAAAGATATCTTGGATGGCACCTTAGATCCCAAATCAACGACTATAACCTTACGGGCAATCAAGTTGTCCACAGTGAGGATTTTCTCCAAAGCTGCTACCAAAAGAAAAAAGATATCTTGGATGGCACCTTAGATCCCCAAACGAAAGAAGTTGGAAAGTGAAACCCTGAATGGTGGAGAAGGGATCTGTAAAGGGATCTAACGGAGAAACGTCCATCCTTCAACCATCTCCACATCCGTCTATCAGGCCTAGCAGGCAAGAATTGATGATTCTGAAGCTGGGTGAGCAAATGGGATACTGCACTAATCTCCCAATCATTTACTCGTCTCCTGAAACCGAAATCCCAAGTCAAATTCTCACTAATTGTACTAAAAACTGAGAGACGGCGCAATTCTTTTTGTCTGAGATGGTTTAAAGCTCTGGGAAGTCTTCTTTAAGAATACTATCACCACACCAACGGTCTTCCCAAAAGCGAACTTTGTTTCCTGTTCCCACCTTATAAGATACTCCAGTAGCGAACTTCTCATAGAGCTTCATGATCTCCTGCCAAAAGCTACAAGCATAGGTAGATAGAACTATTCTCCCATCCCATCCAAGCTTCGTAACTCCATATTTTCCTGCTAGTGCCTTTCTCCATAAACTCAAGACTTCCACCCCAAATCTCCATAACCATTTGCCCAATAATGCAACGTTCATCTCAATCAAGTTCCTGATCCCTAAACCTCCCTCTTCCTTAGGTCAACAAATAGATTGCCAACTCACCAAGTGATACTTGCTCCTCCCTTCACGATCATGAAACAGGAAATTTCTCATAATTTTCTCTAGGGTTTTAGCAACGCATTTGGGGATAGAACAGCGACATCATGTAAAGGGGCAGGCTAGAGAGACAATGCTTTAGCAGGACTAGTTTACCTCCTTTAGACAAGTATCTGGATTTCCATAGAGCTAGCTTGCGTCCAAACCTCTCCGTAACTGGATCCCAAATTGCTTTGGATGAGTAGGGTGCTCCTAGCGGTAGGCCGAGGTAAGTCGATGGCAAGGACCCTTCCCCGCAACCCATAATATCGGTCAGCTCCCCCATATTAGTGATATTCCCTGCTCCAAAAAGCATGCTCTTAGCCATGTTGATCCTCAAGCCTGAATCAAAGCTGGGAAGGGGAATCTCCAAGGAAAATCAGCGTGTCGTCTGCAAACTGTAAGTGAGAGATTGCATCAACACCTTCCCCAACCTCGAAACCTTTGAGAGCCCCAATATCCGTAGCTCTAGTGACCATTCTTCCTAGAGCTTCGGCTATCACTATGAACAAATAAGGCGAAAGAGGATCTCCTTGTCTCAGTCCCTTGGAGCTCTAGAAGACCGGCCAGCGCCCCATTAACGAGAATGTAGAAAGAAGCCGATGAAATGCACTTGCCAATCCAACTTCTCCACTTGTGTCCGAATACCATCCTAGCCAACATATAATCCACAAATCTCCAATTGACGTGGTCATAAGCCTTCTCCATTTCTAATTTGCAAACGATCCCCGGAATCCCTGCCTTTCTCCTGGAGTCAATACACTCATTTGCAAGAAGCACCCCGTCCAGAATCTGCCTTCCTTTCACAAAGGCCCCTTGCAAAGGAGATATAACTGAAGCCAACACCCTTCTGATTCTGGAAGCTAGACTCTTGGCTAGAATCTTATACACGCTTCCCACCAGACTAATGGGTCTGAAACCAGCGAAATCCTCGGCCCCTAGTTTTTTAGGAACAAGAGCTATGAAAGTGCTATTAGACGTAAAATCTAAATAGCCTTCCTCAAAAAGCTCCTGAACCGCCTTCATCACATCCTCCCTCACCGCATTTTTTCCACATTTCCTTACCTTTGGAGGTTCTTAAATGAAAAACAATCACTCCCAACTTCTCTATGCAGGCGAATTTATACAAAACTTCTTCATGACAAATTGAACTTCTTTGAATTAATTCCGAATTTGAATTGAATGAAGTTTAGGGTAAAATCAAAGTTCGGTACCTTGGATGACATCAAATATCACTGTTAGTCCAAGAAATAGTAAAATCATTGTACAAATTGGATGGTCAATAACACTTCATTGAGTTGTTCTTTCGGATAAAATTAAGTTGGCCCCTTATAGAGGATTGTGAGTAAGACCCACCAGGCAACAAGTACCTGATGTTTTTCAAGTTGTTTCCATCGTCGTCTCCCCATGGTTTCCTTGTATGTTTCCATTGCAGTTTCATGTTTGTTGCTTGTACCACGTCAAATTTTTAAGGGGGTCATTTTCTATTTCCGTTTCCCGAACCCGTTACCCTTTCTAACAACTATGGTCTTACGTGGAATAAAGGCATTCCTAAAATCAATGTATTGATGATTAATATCATGCATAAAACTAGATGATATCAGTTCGGTTGGAAGAGTCGTTTGACTACAAGAAGTGAATTTTGTGCGACTCCAACCGAGACTTGCTCATTGCACGCTTATAACGGAGAAGAAAAACCTTTTTCTCTTCAATAAATTTATACTTGTCAAAAAAAAAAAAATTTTATACTTGTAAAAAAATTTATAATAATTCAAGCTTTACATTACATGGAATTTTCATGTCGAGCAATTATAATGATGAGATTTTTATCCTTACTCTAGCTAAGATCAACAAAATACTGTGTTAGTTATGTGGACCGAAAGGGAGGTATTAACCTGAGATGCAGCGGTACCTAACAGAGAAGGCCTGAGCCCACTGTACAATCCTCCCCAACCTTCGGTTCTTATAACCTGAGAAGCGAAAAGGGAGCAACAAGAAAAAGAGGAGGAGGTCCGTCATTTCGAATCGGGGAAATTTTTGAAAGAAAATGAAGAAGGATAAGAAATGAGAACCTGGAGGATTTGCCTTAGAGTGTTGCCTGCGGAAAGGTTGGAACGGGACGAGCTCCCACCAGAATTACATGAGGCGAGGCCTTTCTTGGCAACCCTCTCGGTCTGTTGGCGCGTATTCACCTAAAATCCACAATCGAATGTGTTTGTTTTGAGGGAGAAGAAAGTAGAATAAAATTATGTCTTTGCGGGGGGAGATGAGCAACAGCAACAGCAGCAGCAGAAAAAACAATTAGCGAAAGAAATAGAGCAAGAGATACCGTCTGGAGGGGATATGTGAATATCTGAGCGATGATACCTCCTCCGGCTCCCGCCAGTCCATTCACAATGGCGTTCGACATGCCTTTGATTTGCGATCTTTCTCTCTAAATCTCTTAATATCAGGGAAATCTCCATCACACTCGTGCCTGTGCAATATTCACCGTGTCCCGGCCCAAAAGAACCGTCGTTGTCTTCCCTGTTCCAACCGTCCAAGCGACCATCCATGATCCAAAGGCTTGGACTCTGTGGAGAATACCATCATTGCTGGACCGAAAATTACAGGGTAACTTACGGGATATTGGAAAAAAATTAGACGCGGAGGACTTTGGATGCAGAGGGTCTGCTGGCCCTACATGGCTCATTTTTTTGGGCCCACTAACCGTATGGATGTTTACCCCACCACCTGGTGGACATGCATACCAAATATCAGCTTGGTTGATAATTTTTAGCCGTTTAATTAAGTGGCCAAAAAACATGCTTGAATCCAACGTCGACAATCAACCCTAAAAAACTGCTAAAATCTATGGCTAAATAAAATCCATGCGGTTAGTGCGTCCCAAAAATTTGGTATGTAGAGCCACAAGACCCCTCTGCATCGACTGTATCCATAGTCCTCTGCATCCAAAATTTTCCGGGGATATTGGCACCCGCGTTTTGGCAAATTTTCATTTCCCGTTGGTTTCTCTATCTCCCCCCACTTAAAATATACTAGTAGGTGCACACGTGCGTTGCACGTTGATAGTTAGAGTTGGATTGGGGATATGTATATTAATGAAAAACATGGCATTAATTAATAGTCATGATGAAATTATCTTGGCAAATCCCATATTAGCTTTGGTATTCGTATCGATATGATAAATTAAATGGAACGGTGATAAATTGAATAAAGTTTAATGTTTTGAAAGTTAAGGTCTAGAAAAGTGAAGTGATAAAAAGAATAAGACAATTTCAATCGTTTTGTAATTTGTTTCTTTTTTTCAATGGTTGGTCGTTATTTTCAATTGATTCAGATTTAAATTCTTTGATTTCTTCCACTTGTTCCGCAACGAAACGTCCTAACGATCGGTCATTCTCATTAACTTTGCGGACTTTTATAAAGAATTGATAATTCTTTCCAGTACATAAAATGAGATTCATGTAGAACTTACATTGTATCTTTTTCTGTCATAACATGAAAACAAAGTTATTATTATAAATTTTAATATTTAATAAAATTTAACATAATGATATTTTGCATTCATGTTTGAAACATTCGATATATTTTGAAACTGGATACCCAATTAATATTTTCGCTTCATTGAAAAGAGTAATCAAAGCATTTGAGATAATATCTGATACAACCAGTTTAAGGAGATATCGAATATAAAATTTAAAAGTGAGTATTTTTTTTTTGATTCTGTTTGAGATGGTGGGTTGTTCTTCTCTGTGATGTTCGTCAATTTTGTGATTTTTACTCCAGAAGACTCTTAAAAAATCTCTTTTTTTAAACACGGGCACAGTAAAAATATATTATTATATAAAAATAGTTTTTTGATTTTTTCAAAAAAAGTCTTACACACAAAAAATAATTTAATTATTATTGATTTCTAACATTTGGATCTGAGTACAACAAATAACCAGCCTAATTATTATCGATTTCTATCATTCGAATTTGAGTACCCAAAAAATAATGCTTGATTCAAAGGTTAAAAATAAACCCATGAAAATAACCATAATTCAATAGTTATAAATTAATGATTAGGTATGGGCTGTAAGTCCACTTAGGGTTGGCCAAATATACATCCGGGTCTCTAAGAGCGACATGGCCCATACATTATTTACGAATGAATTTTCCTATTTACAGACATTCTCTACACTTTGGTGCAACCCACATAATGAATGTCGAGTCAAATAGCACAAATATCTCCTCATAGGATAAACCATGTACCAATTTTAATCTAATGATTTTTATCTATTAATATAAGGACATCAATGGATTAAAATAATAGATAATATACTCTTGTTATCAAATAGATTAAAAATAGAAGGATAGAATCTCTAAAAATTAGAGAAAATAACATAGATAATTGAAAAAATGCATAGATGTGATTAAATTAGATGGTATTACCTTCTCAAAAATGAAGAATCAAAACACACAAAAAAAAAATTAATGAAAATGAGAAGAAAAAAAATCACTTGAAGCTCAATTTCTTAAGTTTCACGTTGCCATGTTAGAACAACTATTTTGTTCTAACAGTCTTCACCATTGAATTTAAAAAAAAAAAAAAAAAAAAGACTTATAAGGACATAAAAATGTTTATAAATCTTAAAGATGAAATAAAGAATCAAAAGACTCATCTCCTCAAATTTAGTGTGGTGGATAACAACAGTGGCAATGCAACAACATCATTGGACTGGTCAAATCTCTAAGTTTCTCAATCGCCATGGATGAATAACTCTTATGTTGTTACAGTTTTTAATTCCTCCAAATGAAGTTTAAAAAAAAAAACCTTTATGATCGTATGGCAAACAAAAAAAGATAACATACCCAAAAGATACTCTGAGAAACCAATCATGGTAAGTTTTAGTATGTCCATCCACCAAAGAGTTGGCTAAACATCCATGCGGTCAATAAGCTCAAAGGGCAACATTGAGTAATAAAAAAAACTTCATTTATACCTTGTTACATCTTTTTCCTAGAAAATAAATGGGTCAGGATCGGGGGACAACTATTTTTTACAACTATTTTTGACAACCATTTGGCAGACCCACTTAGAAGATGAATCAATGGCTTATTTTTTATGAGAATGATCTCTATGGTGCGGAGATCATCCTCAAATAAATTCAAATCATTCTGATATTCGTAGATTGGTTTAGAAGTTGAAAACTATATTTGATGGGTTAGATATTTCAAAATGGGCTGATTTTTTGTTAGGGTGATATATATGGTGAGGAGATCATCCTCACCAAAAAAATCAGCCATTGATTCATCTTCTATGTGGGTCCGCCAAAATGGTTCCCCCCGGAAGACAAATTTTTTTTCTTGTAATATCATATTTCGGGCCGGGCCGTGGACCAAGCTCGGGCTTTATTTTGGGACCCAGACCCGACCCGACCCATCTAATTCATGGGCAATTGCCACCCCTAGATAGAAGTGTATTGAGAGTAGGGGCTGGGGGATATTTCGAAAAAAAGATGAAAAAATCAAAAATAAAATAGAAAAAAAAAAGTTTTTTTCTGGATACTAACATTTAGAAATAGTATAGATAACTAAACTCTTGAAGACGTACACATGAAATATAACTAAACCGTTGAAGATGTACACATGCAATAATTGTGTTCTCCGACTCCTTGAGATTAGCTATCTCAAGTAGAAGAATGGTCATTTCAATAGTTCGGGTTATCTACTTTGATTTATTCCCATCTCATTCTTTTGTTTGCATGTCTATATCTTTTATATGGTTCTTAGCACATGTATTTATTAATTTGGAAGAGTCTATCTAGAGCTACACCCATTTCTTACAAACACTTCTTACACCCGAGGTTGGGGGCCACATGGAGATCATGTTGGACAATCCAACCATACATGGAGTTGTCCTTGCCATGATGATCATCGTTGCCAACAATCAATTCACTTCGACATTGCTAACCATATAAAAATTGACCGAAAATAATGGTTTAATTGGATGGTCTGGATTTTTTAAATGAAAGTCATATTTGCATGATGTTAAGAATGTTGAAATGTCCTGATTTTTTGTGAGAAGGGTTACCATAGTATGAAAAACTCATTGTGCGGTTGGATTGTCCAACATGATGTCCATGTGGGCCCTAACCTCGGGTGTAAAAAGTGGATGTAAGAAATGGGTGTAGCTCTAGATGGACTCAATTTGGAATGCTACATGGGGGCAATATTGATTCAAAGACCCTGTTTCTACTTATTTTTTTAAGAAACGATATGGCGTGGTTTACTAAAGGTATGTTCATCCAAGTGCTGAAAAATCATCATTGATCAATTGGCTATTGAAATAACGACGAACTAAAGTCAGTTGATTACAAATAACCTCGATTTATTTTTCATAAGAATATGAACAGAATTGAAACTGAAGGAAAGGTAGAAGTAATATAAATCAATTACATTTAAAGCCCCATTGAAGTATTGAACCTCTAAAAATTCCCTCCATTAAACTATCCTAAGAACCACGAGAAACTACAATTTCTAATTTTGAGTTATATATTCCTCCTTCGTTTCTTCAAAACAGTACACAGGGGCTTGCCATTTTGCATCCTCAAGCACTGGTCGCACCTCGAATGCTATCAAATGAGTGGCCCTTCCTGCAAAAAGTATGAAATTAATTAGACATACATGTATGACTTTGGGGAAAAAGAGAACAATTTCGCTGGCTTCATCTTAGTAAAGGATTGGAGGCTGATTTAATTTGGAGAAAAAGAGAAAAATAAAATAAGATGAAAATTGTTGCCCCAAACAAAGAAAACCCAAAATTAAAAACCTTGAATTGCTGCCAACAAAAATAAAAAAGAATTTTGAATTCATGCTAGTCAAACGGTTTTCAAACCATCCCTCGACGATCGTGCCACATTTCTGTGTGAAACTTTCTCAAAATGGATCTCAAAGCAAGAGATTCAAACACCGCAAGAAAACTTCTAATCTTTTTTACATACCCTTTTATACAAACAGTGAGAAAGGAGAAAATGACTGTCTTCATGCAGTTAAGAGTTGGGGTTTGTAAGAAAATCTCTCTCCTCTCTTTTTCTTTGTGCTCATGAACTCATTTCAACATTTTTGTCTCTTTTTGATGATGATGAATAGTAAGAATTAATCACGATGCTTTTTTCCAGTCACGTTGGAGCCATGTCCATCCCACAACCACCACCTCTTTCTTCTCATCACCACAACCCATCGAATTTGTTTGATCCTCTTTCTACACTAAAACAAGGAAGATATTATAGAGATTTTAGGAGACATGTAGAGAGAATGAGAATAAAAGGTAGGGAATTTAAGTGGAAGAGATTAGGAAGTAAATGAAAAAGTGTGTGAAGAGGACGTTCAGAAAAGGGAAGGTCTAAAACAAAATATTTTGGAAGGAGAAATTTTCTATTCAATGCATAGACGTTTTGGGATGGCAAATGAGAAGACATTTTAGAAATAGATATTTCATGGTGGATGGATAGACGTTTTGGAAGAAGAGATTTTAGCTAAGCATTAAATGTTTTAAATAGCAGTAGGATTTTAAGGAGAGACGTGCTTGAATGGAAGTTTATTGCTAAAATTTCTAAAGGGGAGAGATGAGAGATTTTAGCAAAGAATTAATTGATTTTAAATAGCAGTAAGTTTTTAGGGAGAGACGTGTATGAAATAAGGTTTATTAAGGATGTGAAGGGTAGAGTCGGTAAAGTAGGAAAAAAACCAAGGATAAAATAGGAAAAAAAAGTTTTTCCAGGATACTGACATTTGGAAGTAGTATAGATATAGATTTTTGGGGAATTTTTTTACTATCCCTATAGAATCAGCTATATTTGCATTACCCCGGTGCTATAACTTTGAAGCGTCTCCCCCCTTAACCTATGTTTTGTCTTCGTTGACTCAGACGGATTTAGACGGGGTGTTAACCTTGTGCAGCCTAAACTGTTTTGCCGTACCTTTACCAGTCGTCAACGTCTCTGTCCCTCTCTGTTGCTTTAACCGCGCGTTGGATGTCTGATCAGGAATGACGAAAGTTTTGATCTTTACTCTCTGACGTCTATGTCGCGTCTTTTCAAAGACTCAAGTTTCACCACACAGACTGCAAAGTGGAACGGACGGACCATTTAGATTTTGAAACAGAAAAGATCTCGATCGTCCGTTGTGAGAACCAACCCCTCCCCCCACGTGGCAATTGTTGTTATTCTCAAAGTAAAAGTCCACGGCTCAATTTTACTGTGAAAAAAACAAACAAAAACAAAACATGAACCGTTCGTTATTAATTCTCCCTTCACGTGGCACAATATTATGTGCTCAAAGTCGTTTTGACCCACCAACCGTCTAATCTAGTAGTTGGGATTGGATGGACAAGATTTAAGAAGGATGGTTGAGATGTTAATTTAGTAATCATCTCAAACCGTTAACATACTTCCACGTGGCATATGCAAATTGAATCTTTCTCCGTGTGATTTCCAACCAAATTTCAACCGTGCAGTTGAAATAAAATTTGACCGACCGTTGGATTAAATCATCGTTTACTTCTCTCTCACAAATCCCCCCCCCCCAACGTTGGCTTCAAGACCTTCTCTTAATGTCATCATCAAAGGTATAATTGTTTTTTGTCATTAGATTACAAATTCTATAACACAAGCAGAGGAACTGAGATTCATAATGCTTCATCACACTCTACATTCCCTTGCTACCCTGATTCAACATCTCTAATAGTTACCACTTCTTATTGGGATCAATAAGATGTAATTCAAAATATAGTTTTTGTCTTAGGTGAGCCAAAAAAAATTATAAACTACTGCCTTGTTTTGAATATAAGGTTATTCTTGACATTTTGACAAAATGCAGAAGCTCGCATTTGTTTTTGCCAAACAATAATATCAGCTTCTACACCCACTACATCACTTCTCCAGCATGGTTTGCCAAACACTATTCTAAGAAAAAGTCCTTACACTTCTGCAGAAGCACTTTTTCGTAGTGCTTCTACGGAAGCATTCCCAAACATGGCCAACATCGTGTAGAGCTTCTTTGGGAGCAGAAAACAAACAAGTAGTGTTGCTTTGGGAGCAAAAACCAAGAGCATGTAGGAAGCAACTGGATGTGCGAGATGATGTTCAAGCTAGTCCTGACGCAAGAAGATGGATACTCTTCTTCACGAGGTTAGGTCTCTTCTCTCTGCAAGAAGTTAAAAACTAGATAACATTGTTAGCGTCTGAGAGAGAGAGATTTGTGAAGAGGAAGCAAAATTATCTTCTCGTCTCTAATTGATATATATACTTATAAAAATGAATAATTACAAGTATGCCATTACATGAGAATAAAATTATAATAATGACATTAAGTGACACAAGGGGTCCAACAACAGTTTTCAGTCATCAAGCTTCAATCCCCAGCACACTTTAAACAGGCCTTACACTTCGACAACAAATTTGTAATGCACGATTCTTTCTTTATCAACCTCCCACCCAGGAATCCATTTGTTTTATCGCATGGTAGCCTTCCCACCATCCCTACTTAAGACTTAATACAAATGAAGGAGCTTCAGGAAACCTTGGGCCTGCTGGGTCAGGTGGCCTACTCTAGGATGGTTCAAGACATTTGGGCTATTTTATATGGCCTACAGTTGGATTCAGACCTGGAATAGAAATAGACTCCCGGGCAGTTGTGCTTGTACTCACCAAACCTCATTGCTCTCCTTGGTGCATTCAGCACCTTCTCTAGTGCTGTTTGGAGTTTATTGATCATGCATGGACTGCCTGAATCTCTCATGTACACAGAGAAGCAAATTTTGCTGCTGACTGGCTGGTTTAGCATGCTCTCCAATCTGATGTAACTGACTCCTTTGAGCTTGGGGCATTATTCATATGAAGATTGTATAGGGAAAACAGCTGCCCGTCTTTTATGGTCAATTTTAGTAATACATGACCGTCTCTCCCAAAAAAAATGCACACGTGAAGCCTTGGGACAGGATTTTCAGCAATAAAATGCAATGCAACTACCTTTTTTTATCCTTGTTTTTTTTGTGGCAGGCAGCGCTGTTCAGGTTGGAGCGCAAGAAGTGTACAGCACGGTTGGAACCCATCAGAGGACAGGATTGAATCCATGAACACCCCTCATAGGGGGCAGGTCTCTAACCTCCTACACAGAGGGCATTGGCTAAGACAGTTACGTTTGTGCTTATATTTGCAATGCCTGTATACATTTTGTTTAAGGGGTTAAATAAAATAATGGTGTTTAAAAGGTAAAATCCTGAGGGTGATAATGGTGTTCTTATTAAGGAATGAATTGGAGTAATGTTTAATTGTCAATTCAAAATTTCAAATGACTATGAAATAGCATCTAACCAATGAATTAGAGCCCACTCTACGCCAACAACCCAATCTTGATTTGTGTTCACCAAGATTGTCTAAGAAAAGTAAACACTTCTATTTGTCAATTCAAACTTCCAAAGTTGAAAGAAGAAACACTTCTATTTGCCCAATTCAATTTTTCAAAGTTCAGAAATAAAATGTTAAACACCAACGACAAAGTTATAGCATCTAATGGGATGTATAACATCTATAACAATGGGATTCAAGCCTGCACATCATGATTAGCCTTCATTTAACATTCCAGTCACTTGGTTCCACCAACTAACATTACCTGCTGGTGACCATCTCCCTTGTCCTGAATAAACCTCGATGGCTGGATGAAACACAAAAGCAATTGCAGAAGGAAAAAATATTAACATTATTTAAATGTGCATTGGAATATGCATCCTAATCTATGGTGGTCACCGGTGGTGTAGTGTGGCAGATATTTTGCATGTATGCCTTCATTTGTGGTTACTGAAAAGCTGCCTACTATAATTGGTACCATCCATAAGATCAAAAGAAATCACATGGTAATGACGAGGAAGATCGCACACCTGAGAGTAAACCATATTTCATGCAAATTGTCCACAAGGTCTCCATTTTTTGACATTCAAGCTTAATTGCTCTGGGACGATGGTGGACCACACATCCAAGTCAGGTAGAGGTCCTGTGAGTGCTAGATAGTTTTCACCTTCTCCTTCTGCCATTCTCTTCCAGCTTAACTGCAATCAACCAGATTTCAGAGCATCAGCTTTCACCTAATGTGGAAAATTTCTGAATTGATGGACACAACAAACACATGAATGCACTGGACTTGTGCAACCCCACATGCGCCAAAGAACTGACATCTGTATACATTCTTGATAATGTCCACGCATGTACTTCTCATGATTATTGTTCATGTTTGTGGATGCGAATCTGATGTAGTGCAACCACGGGTTCAATCGTTTCGCGTTTTAGGCAAAACCTGAAGCCAAACGGTCCAAGGACAGGCAAAGCGTTTTGGAGATTTTTGGACTTTCTCGAGGATATTTGTCTTGTTGGGTTTTTGGGTAATCTTGTAATTTTCTTCGGTTAGATGGTTGGGATTCATTACAATAATCAAGGGCTGAGGTTACTCAGGGTTGTAGAGCCTTACTACTGATGAAGTGCAACTAAGGGGTCGCTCATTTCGAGTTATAAGCAAAACCCAAAGCCAGACAATCAAAGAAGAGGCAAGAGCATTTTGTAGATTTTGGGGCTTTCTCAAGGATATTTTTGTCTTGTTGGGTTTTTGGGCTATCTTGTACTTTTCTTTCGTTGGATGGTTGGATGCATTAGAGTAATCTAAGGGCTGAGATTACTCAAGGTTTTAGAACCTTGCGATAAAGGCTCTCTTGAAAGTAGGAGAGAAAACTTTGTTATCATATACGTAGAAATACGTATTTTATATGTATCGGGGGTAGTTCTGTAAATACCCCCTTGAGGGGTATATTTGTCTTTTTGTTTTTGGGACTTACATAAATAAGATTTATGGAGTCATTGTGACATAAGCTCACATGACATCCTTCTCTCTTCTTTCTTTCTCTTCTTCTTCTTCTTCTTCCTAAACCTAAACCTAACCCTAACCATAAATCACTGATTCAACTTGGTATCAGAGCCATTTATTACTGGTTTACATCGGGAATACGACTGGATGGAGATCGTCGGAGTTTTGGCGTCAGCTGACGTCATCATGCCGTAAGATGACGTCATTAGCCAATCAAAATTTTTTTCGAGGTTTTTCGCAAAACTCCCCCCCTTGGTAGATCTTGATTTTTCCTGTTTTTTAGTGATTTTTCTGGGATTTTTTGAATTTTTTTGGATGCTCTTAAGGCCTTTCTTCTCCGAAAAATATTTTTTATGATTTTGTGAACCAGTCACAAATCTGACCTTATGGGGGCTTCTTGCCTGAGTTTATTGCTTCGTTTTGGCTCCCTACTATTGTAGGAATCTATTGGATCCAACTATGCATCGATCCAAGAAGGATTGAAGCTTCGGTGAACTTTTTTTCACCCTTAACTTACCGCCGGCGACTTTTGGGGCATTCTTGGGCTGCGATTTCACCCTAGCAGCCCTCCTTTCCCCTTGATTTAGTTGATTGTTGTTGTTTCTTGCTTTTTTACTTCTCATCTCACTGCCTATCCCTTGTTTGGGCGATCGATTGGTGGTTTTTTGGTTTTTGGGTGTTCTTTCTCAATCTCTAATGGCTTATATTGGCTCTATGATGCATCAATCCATGGATTTGCTACCACCATGGCTCTTTGGGACTTAAACGGATGTTTTCGGGCCCTCGGTTTGATTTTTTAGTCTTCTCAAGCAATCGGGTTGATCATCAGCTTTTCTATATAGCTGTTTTTTTGGCCGAAATCTTCCATGGCAGATCCTCGACCTCCCGTGGTTCCTTCACCTTCTTTGGTTTCTCCATCCGGGTCAGACGTGAGCACAGAAGTTCCCTCCAGTGGAGTTGGAGGCCCTATAGTGCAACACTTAGCCTATGAGAACCCAAGTTTGCAGATCACCTCAGTGAAGTTAGATGGCACGAACTACTTATGCTGGGCTCAGGCTGCACGGTTGTTCATTGGGGGCCGTGGGAAACTTGGCCACACTACAGGCGATACGGTTGAGCCTCCCAAATCTGATCCCTCTTATCGACAGTGGCAGACAGATGATCTTACTGTCATGTCATGGCTCCTCAACTCTATGGAGCCTGATATCAGTGAGAGTTTCTTATTTATGCACACAGCGCAAGAGGTCTGGGAGATCACTAAGAAGACTCACTCACAGCAGCAGAACACAGGACGGGCATTTCAGCTGCGATAGACTATCTCCCACTTTCGACAAGGAGAGAAGTCTCTCTCTCAGTACTACACTGCTCTTCGTACCTTGTGGCAGGAGCTTGATCATTACTACTCTTATCGGCCTCTCAACCCATCAGAGATTGCTCCCTTTCGTCGATATATAGAGTAGGGCCGGATCTTTGATTTCCTTGCTGGGCTCAATCCGTCTTATGAGCTTGCCCGTGTTCAGATTTTGAGTAGTAGGATGGATCTTCCCTCTCTCAGTGAGGTGTATGCCTATCTTCAGAGTGAGGAGAGTAGGAGGATCTTTCTCAGAGTGAGCATCCCCTTCCAGAGCGATCAGCGCCAGCAGCTTCTCCTGCTTATCAGCCTCAACAGTTACAGCAGCCTTTGCAGGGTCCGTCTCATCAGACTACCTCAGCTCCATCTTATGCTCCTACTGGACCTTCTCCTGGGAAGTCTCTGACTAGAGAAAGGCCCAAGTGTGATTTTTGTGGCAAGTTAGAGCATGTGCGTGCCAAGTGTTGGAAGCTACATGGGCGTCCTAGCCAGCCAGCCAGCCTCTTCCAGTGCTCATACAGTCAGTGTGGACTCTTCTGCTCCTTCCCCAGGACAAGCCCTGGCGAGCTCTCTTCCTTCAGCTCCTCCTAGTGGTTTTTCAGCCACAGAGTATGCAGGCCTTCGACGATTGCTTCAGCAGGTTGATGGTCCATCTACCACATCATCCACCTCCTTTGCACAGTCAGGTAACACTAGACTTGCTCATCATGTGTCTCTCCCATCATCCAGCCCCACTTGAATCATTGATTCAAGGGCTTCGAAACACATGACGGGCTTGGCTTCTTTATTTTCTACTTATTCCATCTGTTCTGGCCGTGATAAGGTGAAGACAGCTTATGACACGTTATCTTCTGTGTCTGGGAAAGGGAATATCCTTCCCTCTCCCCAATTGCTTCTTTCATCAGTTTTGCATGTTCCCAGATTTACTTCTAACCTACTTTCTATTAATGCTTTGACTAAAACCCTTAACTGTAGTGTCACTTTTTCTCCTACTTCTTGTGTCTTTCAGAACCTAGAGACGAGGAGGACGATTGGCACTGGACATGAAGCCAATGGACTCTACCTTCTGGATGGACGCCTTCCTGAGCCCACAGCACTACAGTCGTCTGCTAGTAGTAATAGTAGGATAGATGTTGTTTTGAGCTAGCATGCCCGTCTGGGGCATGTCTCTTTTCAGTATTTGAAACTTTTATTTCCTAGTTTGTTTGTTTCTGTTTCTTTTTCGACTTTACACTGTGAGACTTGTGAGCTCTCCAAGCATTGTAGATCGAATTATCCCTCCAGAGGTAATAGAAGTCTACTTGTTTTGACATTGTGCATTCTGATGTATGGGGCCCTTCCCTCACTACTTCTATCTTTGGCTTCCGCTATTTTGTTTCTTTTGTTGATGATCATACTAGGTGTACATGGGTCTATCTCATGAAAACCAAAGATGAGGTTCATTCCACCTTTCAGGGTTTTCATAAGATGATCCAGACCCAGTATGGTATCTCCATCAAGGTTCTTCGTACTGACCAGGGTGGAGAATATATGTTTGGGGGTCTTCAACATGACCTCATTGACCATGTGATTTGTCACCAAAATTCCTACAACTACACCCCTCAACAGAATGGTGTAGCTGAAAGGAAAATGCGGCACTTGACTGAGATAGCTCGGTCTCTCTTGATTGGCTCTCAGGTCCCCAAATCTTATTGGTCGGATGATGTATTGACGGCTGCCTACTTGACTAACAGGAATGCCATCTCGAGTGCTCAATTTCCAGTCTCCTATTCAAGTCCTTCTTCCTGGCTCTCCTCTATTCACTATTCATCATCGCATCTTTGGGTGTGTATGCTATGTACATATCCTGGGTCCCCATCGCACCAAACTCAATCCTAAAGCACTCAAGTGCGTCTTTCTTGGTTACTCCTCTACCTACAAGGGATACAAGTGTTACCATCCATCCTCTAGGAAAAAGTTTGTCTGCGTAGATGTCACCTTCCGTGAGGAGCCGTCTTTTTTCTCCCCCACCTCTCTTCAGGCGAAGAGTCGTAATGAAGAGAGGTGGACTATTCCTCTTCCTGCTATATCCCTATCCCCTCCTTTAGAGTTTGAGAGATCTCCCCCTACTCATACTACTAGTGGGATTGATAGTGCTCATAGAGCTCAGAAGGAGCTCAAAATCTATAGCAGAAGGGAGAAAGCCACAGCTAATCCAGTACTAGTGGTTCCTACCTTGGATCCAGGTAATCCTCCACCTCTTTCTATGCCTGTCATTTCTCCTTCTACTGATGCTTCTGATCTTCCCATTGCTCTAAGAAAAGGAGTCAGAAGCTGCACTCAGCATCCTCTCAGCCACTTTGTCTCCTATGATGCCTTGTCCCTCTCCTATAAAGCCTTTATCACTTCCCTTTCCACTATTCCTATACCCTCTTCAGTGGCAGAAGGGCTGGCTCAACCAAGATGGAAATCTACTGTGATAGAGGAAATGAAAGCTCTGGACAAGAATGGGACATGGGAGCTTGTTGATCTGTCAAGAGGCAAGAAACCTGTGGGTTGCAGATGGGTGTTCACAGTCAAACACAAGGCAGACGGGTCTGTTGAGAAGTACAAGGCGAGATTAATAGCCAAGGGGTACACCCAGACCTATAGGATTGACTATGTGGAGACCTTTGCACCTGTGGCAAAGATGAACTCCATAAGGGTGTTGTTGTCAGTGGCAGCAAACCAAGAGTGGCCTTTGCATCAGCTGGATGTGAAGAATGTTTTTCTTCACGGGGACCTACATGAAGAAGTCTACATGGTGCCTCCTCCTGGATTCACTCCACCAGGACATAGTAGCAAGGTGTGTAGACTGAAGAAAGCCCTCTATGGGCTTAAACAATCTCCAAGGGCATGGTTCGAGAGATTCACCCTAGCCGTGAAGAAGCTGGGTTACACTCAAAGTCAGGCCGATCACACCCTATTTGTGAAGCATCAAGGGAAGAACACCACTGCCCTCATTGTTTATGTTGATGACATCATTCTCACAAGGGATGATGCAGCAAAGGTAGCCAAACTGAAGCTTCAGTTAGCGGAGGAGTTTGAAACCAAAGATCTAGGACCTCTGAAATACTTCATAGGCATCGAAGTTGCAAGATCCAGTCAGGGGATCTTCATCTCTCAGAGGAAGTATGTCTTAGACTTGTTACAAGACTCAGGCAGGTTGGGTACCAAACCAGTGGAAACTCCTATAGAGCAGAATCACCAGCTAGCAGATGCCAGTGGTGAGCTACTACAGGATGTAGGGAGCTTTCAGAGGCTAGTTGGGCGATTGATATATCTCTCCCTGACTCGACCCGACATTGCCTATGCAGTGAGTGTGATCAATCAGTATATGCACTCACCCAGAGGTGTTCATTTAGAGGCAGCACATCAGATCTTGAGGTATCTCAAGTCAACCCCTGGTAGAGGTCTTCTGTTTGAGAAGAATGGCCATATGCGTATAGAGGCTTATACCGATGCAGACTGGGCAGGGGCCAAAGATGATCGGAGATCCACTTCTGGATATTGCACCTTTGTTGGAGGCAATCTGGTCACTTAGAGAAGCAAGAAGCAACCCGTGGTCGCCAGATCTAGTGCAGAGGCCGAATTCAGAGCAATGGCTCATGGCTTGTGTGAGATGCTTTGGTTGAAAGTGTTGGTTGCTGAACTTGGTTTCCCAGTTTCAGGGTCTGTGAGCTTATATTGTAACACAAGGCCGCCATCAGCATTGCTCACAATCCCGTTCAGCATGATCGTGCCAAACACATTGAGGTGGACCGACATTTCATTAGAGAGAAAATTATCTCTGGGGCAGTGTGCACCCCATTTGTGAAGACTGATGAACAGGTTGCAGATGTTTTCACGAAGGGAGTTCCCAGTTGGCAACTCCATAAGTGCTTGTGCAAGTTGGGCATGAGAGATATCTATGCACCAACTTGAGGGGGAGTGTTATCATATACGTAGAAATACGTATTTTACATGTATCGGGGGTAGTTCTGTAAATACCCCCTTGAGGGGTATATTTGTCTTTTTATTTTTGGGACTTAACTAAATAAGATTTATGGAGTCATTGTGACATAAGCTCACATGACATCCTTCTCTCTTCTTTCTTTCTCTTCTTCTTCTTCTTCCTAAACCTAAACCTAACCCTAACCATAAATCACTGATTCAACTAACTTTTGATTATTTTCTTTGAGAAATTGTGAGAGTTGAGAGAGTCATTCTTTGGAGTTGAGTTCTCCCCACCAGTAAAGATTTGGGATAAAGCTTAATCCCCATCTTCCCCTCCCTTGGTTGTTTCTCGACGGGAAACCTTCATAGTAGGAGCCGAGACACGTTGAGGACCAAGCAGCTAATGAGTCTCACCGTATCCTTTTGCTTCTACCTTCGGCCATTGTTCTAGTGTCTAGTTGGTAGATGATGTTAGTTATTACTATTAATGTAATAAATGTACCAGCCTAAGGCCACTGGGGGGTCATAGGCTGAATGCCACCGGGGGTTCAGGGCCCTCGAGGGCCAGGCTGCCCTACAAGGTCCATACGTTTCTTTGCAGAAAAAAATATCAACAGAGTTCATGTTCGTGATGCAATGAATAGCCACCGGTCGAATGTCATCTCTTTCTAAGTATGTTTTTTCGAGTGATTTAGTGTATTCTAGATTTTTCTAAAGAGTTAAACGTTACCAAAGTCAAGTTAGAAGAGACTTCAGGACAGTCATTTACTACTATAGACAGTAAGTTTGGAATATCACATGTCAAAGATGAGAATCCAAATCTCCAAATTATAACAATCATGCTTGATGGGGCGAACTACCTGGAATGGGCCTAGTCCACGAAGTTGGCCATTCAAGGGAGACAGACGGTGAGTCTGGATACACACCAGACAAACCTATACCTAGCAATAGAAGAAGGCTGGATACACACCAAAGCCTTACAGAGACACCCAAAGGGAGTTTATAGCTCAAAAAAGGGCCTAAACAAACCCATACCCAGGTTAATAAGGTATTAAAGAGGAATAAACATCTCTCAACATGCTAGGAAGATGGAGAATGAAGTAAAAACCACCAAAAAATCAAATAATAGTCATTGATTTTGGTTAGAAAGCAAATCGCAGCCCAAAAAAGGGCAAAATTACCGTCGGCAGTACTAAAAAAGGGGGAAGAAATCTTCGCCTAGCCTTCAATAGGCAATGGAATCACACAAGAGAGGTGTCAATAGGTTGGACACATAATGGGAGATCAAATCCAAGCAACAAAGTCAGGCAAGAAAGCTCCCACAGATCATAAACACACATAGAGCGAAAGAACAATATTTCCGAATTTCAGTAAAAAATGGCCTAAAAAAGCATCAAGAAGGCTTCAAAAATTCGGCAAAAATCGCCATAATTCCTGAAAAATCGAGATCTACCAAGAAGGAAGAGTTTCGATAGACCTCGAGATGCATGACTGTACGGATGATAACGTCATCTGTACGGTGCAATGATGTTAGCGGTCATCCGCACTATTCCGGCGTCCCTTTGGTTGTTCTCCGGCTATAGATCTTGATTGTAGGCTCTGATACCAAGTTGAAATCGAGATTTAGGGTTAGGGTTAGGTTTAGTCTAGGGTTTCAAGATAGAAAAAGAGAGAAGAGAGAAGGATGCCATGTGCTTAGGTCACATGACTCCATAAATCTTATTTATATGAAGAAACCAGTTACAAAGACAAGTATACCCCACACCAAGGGGTATTCACAAGACTACAAAATACGCATCTGATAACTACTCCATCTCTAATCCCGTTCTTGTCCTCCAGGGTACTGCCTCGTATCTTGAGGCAGGCCAAATGATTACTCCTTCTGTGGGCGTTAACAAGTTTTTGGGTCAAATCGAAGACAAATTTCCCGCCCTGCATCGTAATCAAAATGGCAATTCTAGCATGTTCACCATCAGTTCATATCAAGGTTTGGGCTCAACAGATCACCATACGATGTTCTGAATTTATTGTCATTAAAGTTGTCTCCAACTATGATACCCAAATAATTCAGTGTGCCAGAAAATCTATGTCAGCACACGCTCTCAATATACTGGGTGACATAGCATATCCATATCAGAGTCCTGGATTTGGGGGAACAAAATGTCATATCCCATTTCCCTTACCAGTGTCTGTATCTGTATTCGTATCTAGGCATCTCAGTCTCCAACTAACTTCATTAGAAAAATACGCATTCAATACGAAAACTGAAGCAACAAGAACGCATTGTCTGATTTCAACATAATAGTATAAACTAACAACTTGGAGGTGAAGAACAGAGATAAGTAACGGCTAATGTGAAAAGAAGATGGCTGAGTGATTTTCTTTTATTTGTTTACTTATTTTGGTACATAGATATGCCAGAAGATGGACGCATACCTAAGGAGCTATACACAACTAAGGAGCACCAAATATAGAGGAAAAAAAGATGAAATTAGAGAATCTCAATGGAGGCTTGTGATGTCATTATGATGATGTAGGGGCTCAAAAGTGGGCCCACACAGTTTGCATTGTTTAATTAGATTCAAATTTCAATAAGGTGAGTTCTTTTGATGTTTAAATGTATTGCAAATTTCATATTTGAGTTTCATCATTGTATTTCGTAGGTTTTAAAGATCTAGGCTGATTTATTTGATTTTTCAGGTTCTTTTTTTTTTTGATAGGTAAGCCTGTTTTTTAAAGAAATCGGTAACTCGGTGAAGGCGGGTTTTGAACCCAGGTCTATGGTATCATCACCCACAAACATTACCAACTGAGCAAGCTCGCACCTTCAATTTTTCAGGTTCTCTGATGAGCTTTAAAATTAATTCTATTACGGAGATTTTAAGTAGGGTTAGTTTGTGTTTTTAGCCCAGATATTAAGAACTGCTATTAGAGGGAATAAATGCTTTGCATAGAGAAATCGAATATGGGAAGGCAGCAGCATACATTTCCAGGAAATGCTTTGCACAATGCCTTAATAGTAGAATTTTGTACCCACACGCCACCATTTGATGATAATGCTGGATGGGTAATTCCATCTCTAATATCAGTTGTTTCAGCATCAGCCCCACCACAATTCACCATGATACGACCATGAGGCATCAACCTATTATTCAGTTCTGACCATGTCCCAACCTGGCATACACACCAGAAAACACATTAAAAGAATAGTCCAGGAAAATACATGCATTGCAGTCAATAGTCCAGGAAAATGCAATGAAATAGGCAAGGTAAAACATACATAGGGCATTGCAGTCCTACAAGCACTTTCAAATGCGAGGAAAGTCAGGCTCCTTTACAAAGAGGAGCTGCACCTTGCAAACGCATTTGTGCCCATTATTGCATAAGCAGGCTCCGAAATTTTAGTTGCATAAGCAACAAAGTGATCAAAGAGAGTGAATAACCAATTACAGGAAAAACCTAAAATTTTGGTCAGATCAGGTTTACCCCTCCACTTCGATAGGGAAATGATTCAAGTATTCCACAATGTTCGAACACCTGTAGTCTATATAAAGCTATG
Organism: Euptelea pleiosperma; assembly: GCA_035048495.1. Taxonomy (NCBI): domain Eukaryota; kingdom Viridiplantae; phylum Streptophyta; class Magnoliopsida; order Ranunculales; family Eupteleaceae; genus Euptelea; species Euptelea pleiosperma. The sequence goes on along the minus strand of CM068552.1, from coordinate 40,195,791 downwards.
AAAATCTTCAGGAACATATAAATGAAGTATTGTTGATAATATTTCATATTAATGATAATTGAGATTTATCAAAGTAGACAACATGAGACTTTGTCACTACCACAGGACCCTTTGCTTTCTGTAATAATGCTTTGTCCTAGGTATACCTCTTGCAACTGCGGCAAAATCCTTCCACCAGAAAACAAGTCTACCACAATGCCTGAATGATCAATGCAAATCACAGATAAATACCAGTGCAGTGGGTGAATATTAATTGAAAGACATCTCCATGCATATACAGCAATAATAAAGATGAGAATTACGAGAAAAAAAAAATTGTTAGTAATGCGTAGAGGGGCACTAAAAAAAGACAAAGTTGTGCATGTCCTAGGACCAATAGAAACCTTACCAGCAAATCCCCCAGGAACAATATTTGATGGAGAAAGGGCATCACCAACATGAACATAAAGAACACCACCAGCTTGAGTACACTTCTCTAGATCAGACAGCCCAAGGTATTCTCTTGCTTTATCAATCAACTGCCATGTAGGATGACAAAATCATCTCATGCAAAGATGACGTCTCTATGTGGGAAGACATGCAATAGTGCATTCAACTGTATGTCGGAGTATTTAAACTAAAAGTTGCTAAGATAGTTCCAGTTAAATTACAAAAAATATCAACATTTGGGAGCAAAGAGTCTTCAAAATACAGTATCAGGCTAAGTTTGCAATTTATATCATACTGGACTTGAGAGTACCTTCAATTATCATTAACAGAAGCGTGAGACTACCTTCAATATGTGTAAAAACAGTGGAGAGTCGGTTAATCATCTTTTTATCCTTTGCCAAATTGCTAGAGAGGTGTGGAGCTCATTTCTTCTCTCTTTTGGGGTGATTTGGGTGAAGGGCTTTGAAGACAAAGAGGAGGAAGTCTAGCATATTATCCTTTACTATCAAGGATCTTATTTTTCGTTGGTCTAAAGCCTCCAAGGAGTGTAGAGGCATTTTTTCGAGGACTTGGTCTTTTGGCATAGGAGAAGACTTAGAATTGAGATCCTTGAATCCTCAATTCATCAAAAGTTGTGCTTACATCTTTCAATTGGATCTCTTTATATAGGTAGAGAATCCTTTTGTAACAAGAAAAGGAATTAAGAAAGTTTCCTAATTATATTAGAACTTGAAATAGCAATAACTAATTAGAAACAAAGGAAATTAGCCTAAATATAAATATCTAATTAGTCTAAATACGCCCTACTAGATAAGGATACAAAATCCAAAAGTCTTAGAAACAAATTAGAACCCCAAAAGGAAACTCAGGACTTGTTCTTTTGCTTTCTCTCCCAACCACCCATGTAAGCTTCAGCCAATGAATTAATGCGATCTTCTACATCAGTCCCCCCATCTTTAAACGAACTCGTCCCCGAGTTCACCATAGGTAAAGCCATACGAGCATCACTATGGTAAAGAGAGATGTCTTTGACATTGAATGTCTTTAAGATGGACATGTCGTGTAGGAGATCAACAACATAGGCATTGTCATTGATCTTGCGAAGGATGCGGAGAGGGCCAAGCTTCTCCATCTTCAACTTGTTGTAAGTGCCTACCAGAAACCTTTCTTTGCGCAATTGCACCATCACTAGATCACCAACTTCAAACGTCTGCAAACATCGATGTTTATTGGCATCTTCCTTGTACTTTGCATTATAAGCCTCTAATAAATATTAGATTTTTTTTTTTTTGATAAGGTAAAGGATTTTATTGAAAAAAGGAGAAAAAGCAAGTCACAAAGGGGGCTGAGAAGGCCTCCAACAGGACTAGAAACCCAACAATTAACTGTCCCTACTAATAATCATCTCCCATCTAAAGACAAAATCCTCAAATTTCAACCCTTTACATTCTTCAAACAGCTTTGAACAAGAAAAGAAAAGCCCCTCAATAAATATTAGATTTTATCGAAAGCAAAAAAGCAACATACAAACGAGGGCCGCCTTAGAGGTCGAGAAGACCTGCCAAAGCCGAACCACAAAGAAAGAAACAAGAAACAAGCACTGAGGCCTTGCAAGACAGCAAACTACATCCCAACGAACCACAATCTTTGAAAAACAAATCGCGGCATTCCTTAAATGCTTTGGACCAAATAAACAACATGCCCTTGATGTTATGGATGATATTCACCACCACTTCCTCTTTGCCTTTGAAGACCCTTAGGCCCCTCTCCTTCCATAATCCCCAATAGATCGCAAATGGTAACATTATCCAAAAAAATGCCCTCTAAATGACAACAAATTTAATGATTAAAGGTTATAATACCTGATTTATAAGCCGCATGAAGGTGCTAGGAGCATTAGAAAGCCCAGATGGCATAACAAGCCATTCATATAAACCATCCTTGGTCTTGAAGGCAGTTTTCTATTCATCTCCGGGATGAATACAAATTTGATGATATTCGCTTTTCAAATCAGTCTTTGATAAGACCGTAGAACCTTCGACCATATCCATCATATCATCCAAGCGAGGCATTGGAAAGCAGTAACGGATAGTGATTTTGTTGATTACTCACCTGTCAATGCACATTCTCCAACTACCGTCTTTTTTTGGCACTAATAGAGATGGCACGGCACCTGGACTCATACTTGGACGGATCATCCCTTTCTGTAACAAGTCTTCAACTTGTTCTTGCAAAATGGCATGCTCTTTCGGACTCGTGCGATAGTAGGGCAGATTTGGTAAGTTCACTCTAGGCACCAAATCAATACAGTGTTGGATATTCTGCACAGGAGGTCAAGTATCCAGTAACTCAGCGGGCACAACACTAGCAAACTCTTGCAACAAAGGTTCCATCTTCGAAGGAATTTCAGCTTTATCCATGTATTCACCTTTCACAGCAAGTGCATACATCTCGCTTGTTTCTTTTGGGTCTTCAACAATGTCGGTGGATACCAAGAAAGTGTGCCCCTCCACTCGGAGGAGTTTCGAGTCGTTTCTTTCCACCCATAGGGGCAAGAATAAACTTAAATCCACCTTGAAAAACGTACAAGTATTGTCTTTGCCCTTGTGTGTCGAATCGACATCATATTGCCATGGTCGCCCAAGCAACATATGGCAAGCATCCATATCCACAACATCACTCAAAACCTCATCTTTATACCTTCCAATCAAAAAAGAGATGCGACATTGAGAAGTTACCTTGGAGGCACAATCATCTTAGATCCAACCAATAGAATAAGGAGAAGGATGTGGTTGCACTGGTAAATTCCGCTTGTCCACCATGATGTTGGACACAATATTCTCACTACTCCCCCCTCACATACCCGCTCATTAACCGTACACTTGGTATGGAAAATATTGTTGCATTGAGGATGTGAATCACAATGTGGAGTGAACAAAAGCTTCTAAACAACCAATGAAATACCTTCATCTTCACAAGTACACACATCATCTCCATTGTCATTAGTATATTCGTCTTCAACAAACTCTTCTCCCTCATCCTCATGTGTAGTATATGTGAGACGGGTTCTTTGAGGGCAACTATTAGATTTATGACCCGGTTGTCCACAGCAGAAACATTTGTCAATGTATGGGTGAGCATAAGGGTTATTGGAGGTGGTCTTGGGTGGATGGCGGTGGTTTATTTTGGCGGGAATTGGGTGGTGGTGGCTGATTGGGTGATTGAGGTAATGATGGTTGGGGTGGGGTGGTAAGTATGCCTTTGCCTGAATTTTGAGGTAAAAGAATTGGTCGGTAGGATTATCTGGGGGTGGATTATTGTTGTATGCGAACCTTGATTTCAATAAATAGGTGTCTCGACGTGGAAAGCAATTTGCACCACCTCATTCAAATTGTGAATGAGACTTGCGATAACCCAAATTTTTTACACTCTGGTTGGTGTGAACCTGACGCAGGACGACGGAACCGTTCCGCGATTTTTGGGGGGAATGAAGAGAAGGTTACTATTCACGTGACAATATTCATGCAACACTATTCACAGTGTTGTGGTATGATTTGGGTCTTCTTAGGTAAGAAATTGACTAAAAAAGAAAATAGAGATGGAGAAAGAGAAGAGATAGGGATAGAAAGATACCTTCGGCTTCTCACCGAATTAGCTTGGCTTCACCCCAAGAGAAAATGGCTTCACACCACGAGAGAGATTTCTATTTCTTCATTCATATTTTTCATTTATTTTTAAGTCAAAGGGTACATCACCTTTTATAAGACTCCTTATTTGAAGTTTCCTAATTCTAATCGAATTGAACTTCCTAACTCTAAGCAAACTAAAATAAGAAAGTATTAATACAAGTATACTACTAATTCAATCAACAATAAAATCTTAATTGGAAATAAAATCTCATTTCAACTGAGAATCCTAATTAAACTAAAACAACTCTTCATGGGGTCCATTAAAAATAGTAAAATCAAAATTTACTATAAATAATAAAACGAGATTTACTATAAATAGTAATTTCGGTATTTACTATAAATAGTAAAACCGAGATTTAATATAAATAGTAATTTCGAGATTTACTATAAATAGTAAAAAATGTGAATTACTATAAATAGTAAATAGGATCCACTTGATTGGCAATGATTCGGTGTAGTGCAGACGATCGTAGTAGAATGCTCCCGCATCAAACCCTCCTGGTTGAAAAGAACTCGACCTAGAATTCAAGTTGAGATATTGCAATAGGCTTTTCCAGCATAAGAGATATTTGGAGTACTTTCCCTTCAGATTCTTCTTTTGCACCTTCTACGGGTGTAAATTTTCTGAAACATGGTCTATGTCCTCAACTCTGGCCTTCTTGGATAAGAAATCCTTGTTTGTTCCATCTTGTTCATTTTCAACTGTCAATTCTGAAATAACACATAAACGTCATACTTCTTGGACCATCTTTAGTTGGAGTGTTTGAACCAGGGGAATCATCAACTTTTTCATTCACCACAGCTGCAAACGGATTATCCTCTGCATTTTCTTCTAATTCAACTGCAGGAGCTTCGGGACTGGCTAATTCCTCAGCTTTGGCTTTTTCTTCCTCGTCGATTATTTCATTTTCCTTGGATGCAAAAACACCCTCTTGTTCAATGGCTTTTATTTCTTCGTTTACTTTCTTCTCGATTTGCTTTGAGACCTCTTTAGGGTTTTCTTTTGCTGTGAAACCTTCCAATAGCTTGTCGGAAAGAGGTGGAAAAACCGTCAAAGGTGGCGGTGACTTTCCAATATGGTTGTGACAACGTATTGGAACCTTGGCGAAGATCGACTCTTCCAGTTTGCTCTCCAAAAGATTAATCCGATCGTTTAATCTGTAGTTACTGCTCTCAAAATGATTTACTGCATCGTTTAGTTTAACTAGTGCGATTAACAATCGTGAACTAATCTGAGACATCTTTTCGGAACACACTCAGGAATTTTGAACTTGGCTGTAATACCAAATTTGACACAGGATGATGGAACTATTCCGCGATTTGGGGGGAGGGGGGGGATGAAGAGAAGGTTACTATTCACGTGACAATATTCACGCATCACTATTCACAGTGTTGTGGTATGATTTGGGTTTTCTTATGTAAGAAATTGACTAAAAAAGAAAATATAGATGGAGAAAGAGAAGAGATAAGGATAGAAAGATACCTTCGGCTTCTCACAGAATTAGCTTGGCTTCGCACCAAGAGAAAATGGCTTCACACCACGAGAGAGATTTTTCAAAGAGATTTCTATTTCTTCATTCATAATTTTTTTATTTTTTTAAATCAAAGGGTACATTACCTTTTATAAGACTCCCTACTTGAAGTTTCCTAATTCTAATCGAATTGAACTTCCTAATTCTAAGCAAACTAAAATAAGAAAGTCCTAATACAAGTATACTACTAATTTAATCAATAATAAAATCATAATTGGAAATAAAATCTCATTTCAACTGAGAATCCTAATTAAACTAAAACAACTCTTCATGGGGTCCACTAAAAATAGTAAAATCGGAATTTACTATAAATAATAAAAGCAAGATTTACTATAAATAATAATTTCGAGATTTACTATAAATAGAAAAAACGCAAATTACTATAAATAGTAAATAGGATCCACTTGATTGGGTATTGATTCGGTGTAGTGCGGACAAGCGTAGTAGAATGCTCCCGCATCAGAACCTTAATAGGCCCATGCTTTTGACACCCATAATTTATTTTTCTTTTAAAGGGTATTGTGATAACCATACAACTTAGGGACAACTTAGGGTTAAATTAGTAAACTCACTTTTAACAAGTATAAATAATAAATGGTTAGGTCATCCTAATAGCCTGGAGACACCATCTCGAGATCTGAAGGACTTTCAGATAAATTTTTTTCGAAAAGATATTTTAGTAACTTTACATATTATAAGGTATTTTAGACTTTTTATAACTCTATTTGACTTATGTTGACATTATTTGACCATTAGAAGACATTCAATGAATTTAAAAAAGTTCTGAAAATTTTGATTTTTTTTAGTTTTTGATAGATTTTGGTGGGGCCCACGATTTATGGACTATGTTGATGCATACGATTATTGCTTTAGTTAATTTAATTGATATGGCATCTACTATGTTTTAATTAGATATTTTAATTAACTTATGATTAACTTGATTTAATTGATCATTATTACATATATTAATGTATGATACCCTTAGTACATATACATAAAGGTGTTTGGGTGTGTGTTAACACACCCTACACAACTCTTTCAAGAATATTATTGATTCGTATAGTATAAATTAATTAGTTGTGTTAATAATGGACTATTGTGGTAAAAGAAATTAACACATAACACAAATAAATTAAAGTTAGTAAGTTACTTAAAATAAATAAATAAATAAAGTAATGACTTTTCAAAGCACATGGCTCTCCTCCTACAAATCATGTATGTTGAAACATATTTGAAGGTGGACCCCACTCTTTAAAACCAGCAACAATCTCTTTTAAATTGTTTAGGAAACTTGTTTTCTTTAATCTTGAGAACACTTATTGTCTTTTAATTAAATGCCACATAAACCTTTTCTTCTGAAAACCCTTCGTAACAATGGGTTGATGTGGAGACCACTCCACCCATGCAACATCTTAAATTATAAAATTTAATATTAAATTAAAAAACCTCTTAAGTTAATGCAAATCTACACATCCCTTAAACTCGTTTAAATCATCCATGTATGGACATCCTTCACAAATCCTCATAACTTTTTGAGCAAAATTCTCAGTCGTACCCCACATCTCCACATTTAATTAAGAACTTGTTTTCTTTAATATTTTAAAAACTTACAAGTTCATTAAATTAGTAATCTATACCAACATGAACCACTAACCTACACAATCTAGCTAATTTGCATCTAAACCAAGCTATAAATAGACAAACTAAATCAGATTTACCAAAGACAACATAGCCCGGAGGCTGCTCCATATAAACTTCCTCCTGTAGGTCCCCATAGAGGAAGGCATTCTTTATATCAAGTTGACATAAAGGCCAATCACAACACACTGCCACAGAAATAAGAATGTGTACGGAATTGAGCCGTGCCACAGGAGAAAAAGTCTTAAAATAATCCACACCAAAGGTTTGTGTATAACCTTTGGCAACTAAGCGGGCCTTAAGGCGCTCCACCGAACCATCAGGAAGATACTTGACAGTGTAAACCCACCGGCAACCTACAATCTCCTTGCCTAAAGGCAGGGAGGTAAGATCCCAAGTTTGATTCTGACGAAGAGCACATATCTCCTCATCCATAGCCAATTTCCAACCAGAAGACAATAAGGCCCGAGTATATGAAGTGGGAAAAGGCACAAAAGACAAAGCAAGGGCAAAGGTACAGAAAGAGGGATAAACACGATCAAGTGAAACAAAGTCAGCAATAGAATGTTGAGTACACTTACGAGAAGGCTTCCGCAAAGCGATAGGAAGATCAGATAAAGAGGTTGTGGAAGGTGCAAGTGGGATCTCAGGAGAAGTTGATGCTAATTGTGGGGCATGAGTCCAAGAAACCACTGGACGAGTTGTGGATCGCTGATAAACTTGAAGAGGTGCATCTGAAGGAGCCAATGGAGCACGAGTGGGTACAGCTGGCATAGGGACAACAGACACAGATGGGACGGACAACCCCCTGACTGGAAGAGATCAAATCAGACTCAAATGGTCAACCATACGGCGAAAAAAAGGCAGTAGACTCAAAAAAGGTGACATCCGCACTAACATAATGACGCGGGGCAGTAACAACGATAACCTTTTTGAGTTCGAGAATACCCCACAAAAAGACACTTGAGAGCTCGTGGTGAAAGTTTATCATGACTAGGTCCAAGAACATGAACAAAGGCAACACACCCAAACACACGAGAATGAAGGCTAAATGAACTACCATCAGGGTATAATACGGAGAACGGAGTACTGTCATGGAGAATAGATGAGGGCACACGATTGATGAGATAACAAGCCGTGAGAACAGCATTGGCCCAGCAGGGTTTCGGAACCTGCATGTTAAATAGGAGGGTGCAAGCCACATCCAAGATATGGCGAAGCTTGCGTTTAGCCACCCCATTCTGTTGGGAGGTGTGTGCACAGGAAGTCTGATGGATAATGCCAAGTGGATTGCATATATTTTTTGGCATTATCAGAACGAATCACCTCGATGTACCAAACTGAACCAAGATTTCCTTGCAGAACGTGGTAAAAACACGAGGTAATTCAGAACGATCTTTTAATAGAAAAAGCCATGTCACGCGAGAGAAAGCATCTACAAAAATCTCAAAGTAATGAAAACCAGTTAAACTCTTTATTTTTGCAGGACCCCAAATGTCCGTATAGACTACATCAAAAGGACAAGGTTTACGACTCTCAACACGACTAGGAAAATAACTATGGTGATGCTTGCCTAACTGACAAGCCTCACATTCTAAAACAGACAAAGGACTCAAATTAGGAACTAACTGACGCAACTTGGCCAACAAAGGATGGCCCAAACAAAACTTCCATTGTAAAGGAGAAACAGTTGCATTGAGCACAGATGCAGGACTACCAGAATCCAAGTAATTGAGCCCATTCTTCTCACGCCCCAAACCAATCACTGTCTTCGTCCTGAGGTCCTGGAAAATACAAGAGGATGGAGAAAAGGTCATTGAACATTGTAAGGCTTTAGTTATGTGACTAATAGATAAAAGGTCACAACGATAAATTGGGAACATACAAAGCAAATGAAAGAGAGAGAGAGAGAGAGAGATGAAGTAGGCCGAATATCACCCTGCCCCATCACCTTGCGAGTTGAACCATCGGCTAAAATAATTTTAGTACTAGAAGGTCAAAAATTGGAGAAGATAGAGGATATACTAGACATATGGGCACTTGCACCAGAGTCAATAACCCAAGATGAAGGTGACTTGGCAGCCAAACATGCGGAATTACCTGTGTTGGCCAAGGTGGCAGCATGATGGGAGGAGGAACTGGCAGTAAGAGAATTCAACTTCTGGACGAGTTGACCAAGCTGAGTTGTATACTCCTCGTGAGAAACAGTGGTGGATGATGAGTGGGCAAGAGGAAGCATGTGAGAGGAACATCTATGGGAGGTTGAGACGAGGCATCTGTAGCATGATTGGCCGATGATGGCTTACCCCACTTATCCCAGCAATAATTCTCTGTATGGCCATTGTAGGCACAATAGGTACACTTCAACTCACCACGACTAGCCCGACCCCCACAACTACTAGGACCACTACGTCCACCGCGAAAGACAAGGCCACCACGGTCACCAGATCGGCCACCTCTTAGAACGGCTACTAGAAACCAACACTGATGACTCCTTGGAACTGGAGGTAGCGACAGTACCCACTGAGGCTCGCTAAAGACGGGAATAGGCATTAGCTGCATTCGGCAAAGATTCACTAGCTAGAATTTGGCCCTTGATAGAAGTATACTCTGGGTTCAGACCGGAGAGAAATAAACCAACCTGAAACTCTTCACGCTGACGTTTTTGAAGTTCCAAATCAGCTGTGAGAGGCTGATAGATTTGAAGCTCCTCCCACATACAACCACGTCATCACCATCAAGTTATCACTCATCCAATCCTCACAACCTTAGTCGGATCTTCAACCAAAAACTTGGACTTCTTCTTAGCACATAGAAACACTTTAAATGAATGAGACCACTGCAAGTAATTGGTGCCATTGAGTTTTACTGAAGTAATTTGGGTACCAATGCCGTCAGACATACCCCAAACGAGAATTCTCTCAACACTATAGGTAGCCATAACACGATAAAAGACACTACAAGGTGATTAACACTACCAACAAAAGACAAACAACATTGTCACACCGTACATCCACACCAAAAATAGTCTACTGAATAGACTCCTTCACACAGTCATTAAAACAAACACTTGGTGAGAACTTCATATAGCCATTACAGCAAAAAAACACCTTGAGGGAAAGACCAGCCACGAACATGCACAAAACCCTTTGAGAAGAAGTGCAACAGCACTAAAACACATCTAAAAGAGGTGCGGCAGTACTAAAACCAGAAACAAGCCCACCTCTAAGCAAAGTTTTAAATTTCGATTTCGGTAACAATTTCGGTGAGGTCAAAAAACGAAATTTCGGCCGAAATTTTCAGATTTCGGTGTAGAAAGCTATATTTCGGGGATTTCGGTACTCACCGAAACCTGAAATTCCGGCCCAAAATTTCGACGTTTCAGTCGTTAAAACCTTGCCTCTAAGGGAATACATCAATAAAAATACATGCAAAAGTACCAGCAGCTTCAACACGAGGACAGCATCAATTAGGATTCATACATACCGTCAGCAACCACAAAATACACCACACATGTCACAAACTGGAGGTCTGCAACAATATTTACATGAGACTTCAGCAGCCCCTAAAAAGACAGATGATAGGTTTGAGAACCAGAGAAAAAAAAGGTTTTGGAAGAAGAAGAAAAAGGATTTACAGGGCAATCAGATGTGCTGTGCTCTGATACCATGTTAAGTAAGCTAGGGTTTGAGAGAGAGAGGAGAGAAAGACTAACCAGAGAACAAAAGCTCTGATTGTCCCCTTATATATATTAAGACAAAAAAGCCAAAAGGACAAAACTACCCTTACACTCTTACATACCACAATAAACCATAGTACTAAATAAGAACTCTAACAGGTTTGGTACCACATTTCAACTCCCTCATTTCAAACACCAACCCCTGCACATCATGGTTTGGAAACTAATGCAAAATTATTATCTCTTCAATTAATTGAACACATGAATTATACATTTAATATATGGTTACCACTTACAACATACAACCAAAGGAGACTGGTTGATTTAATTGGGTAAATGCAGATTAATATGAAACATTTGAACTTTTCAAACAAACATAAAGAAAAAGAAATATAACACAAAATGATACCATATGCCCCTTACTATCTCATCAATCTCCCAGCCCTCGAGCTTCAATGAAGGCCATAAATCAAGCATCAAACGAGCTGCAGTTCCACCACCCTAAACAAACATAAATTTAGTGACCTCAATCCACAAGATCTTATTTCTTTAGTCGAGTAAAAGCATTAAAAGTCCAATAAGAGAGAGGTCAACAAAATAGTGAGAATGAGTGGATTACCAAACCCAAGATAGCAATGGGACCTTGTGGAACAATAGCTGGAATACTTGCAAACTCATCCTGCAGAATGAATTAGATTTAGAATGCCACAAAATGGGGTCACAGTCTTCCATTTACAGTATCTCTATTAATACATACTTGGTAACTCTTAACAAATGACCAGGTACAACACCAAGCATAAAGTATTAGATCTAAATATGCAACCTTACGAAACTCCTCCAGTAAAACAAATATCTCTGAAGATTTGGATCCGATGGGAGAAAAAGTCATTAATTGCAGTTTACTTATTTTTATAAGGTGTAATATACTAAAGAGAAGGAAAGATACAACCAGAAAAAGAAAGAGGAGCTGAGGAGACCTCCTCAAAACAAAGAAAACAGCCAAAAGAGCCCTACTAGCCCTTGAACATACTAGATTCCCATATAAACACTTGGTCTTCGAAGGACAAACCCTTGCACTCTTCAAATAACTTAAACCAAAAGAAGAGGAGCACCTTGATAGATAGGATGATATCAAAATCACGAAAAGAATCGCAAAGACTAAATAGTAACATTGGAAATAATTGTCAAATGGAGAGTCAAAGAATTAAAATGCACAATTAACAAGTGACAATAGCGGCAATTTTCCCATGGATATTGTAGGTGCCAAAAATGTTGTAAATAAGGTTGTAACTAGTAGATGAAAGTTGTAGATAGAAGAGGGAAAAAAGTGTAATGGAGGCGGAAGGTGGAGAAGGAGATTAGGGTTAAAGAGAGAAGTTGTGGGAAGAGGAGAGAATGAATTGTTAATTCATTCTCCCGCACTCACTGTATATATATATATGATGGGGAGAAACCCTACAAAGGAGAACACTATTCACGTGACACTATTCACGTGTCACTATTCACGTGACACTATTCACGCGACACTATTCACGTGAATAGTGAAAACCCAAAAAAGGCCCCACATGGGAAGTGGGACGCAGCCCACTTGAGACACCCACGTGGGTGTATTACATAAACTCCAACAAAAAATTGTCACTGCATCAAGATTGCCCACGTATCAACCAACGTGCATCACGAGGCATATTGCAGAATCCCGAGAAACTCCCATACCCAAGCCTAAGACAAAAAGAAGACCCATTAATTCAAGATTGGCGTGCCTATATGCCCAATAGTCCAACCTCCCAACCATCAGTCGACATCCAGCATGAGCACCAACTTAGGTTAAAAGACATCCGATCAGAAGTGCATCATGGCATTCCTATCACAACAAAGTGCTAACAAGGAAGCAAACTCCAAAAGGAAACAAAACTTCCCAAGATTCAATTTTTTGCCGAAATAGCCGCAAATCTTCTATAAGGTCATCAAGTTTCTTAATTACAAAAGGAAACTAACCCAATGCCTCTTTCTAATCCAAGAATCTCTGGATGTTGACTCCTGCGAAAACTGCACTACTTGTTATTTTTAGGGGTAAATATTTCACCAATAAATAGCGCCTCCCCTTGAGATATGGTCATCTAGTCCAAGCTAGCTCATTGAGATTATTAGTGAAAACCCATGGACTATTGGAGCGTCAAAGACTTTTCCTTGCAGGTCCCCCCAAGCTCATCCAAGAAGAATAGTCTAAGCTACCAACTAGTCCAGGAAGGATCTCTAATCCCTTACGAGAGTAGGTGTGTGTAAGATTGATAGATGCGACCGGGATTTTTCCCCCACGTATTTGGTGTTGTCTGTGGGAAACAACCAAGTTTACAGTAACATAATTGCACTGCAATGGTTGGAGGAAGAGCAACCTAATTAAGGGCTTCATAACAAGTCTAGACGACTTCTTACAACAGCAATTGGAGTCTCTTATGAAGCAGTAGCAAGAACAATAGAACTAGGTTAAGGAGGAGGCTCAAGAGAATGAACTGCTATGCATGCCCCCAGCTAACAAGCACCATAATGAAGAAAAAATGTCCAATAGAGCACTCATATCACAAAGATTGGTTACTACGCAAAGACCACAGTGGTAGAGAGAGATCTCTCCCAAACAAACCTCCAACCTGAGGCCAACTTCTTATACTATTCTTACAATACATAAGGGTTGAAATACCTGATAATGATCCAACTCTTCCCACATAATTTTAAATGTTGCAAAGCAATTTGCTAAGAATTTTTCCCCATGTCGAAGGTTAACAATGTCATCTCATAACCGATAGACCCGCGTGCAACATTCATCTATTGAGAGTATGGTTGAGCTACAAAATCCCAAATCTCATTAGTAGTATTGAGGTATAGGAAACCACGACCAATGTGTGGTTGCTCTAAGTGTAGCAGCCACAACATGACAGTAGGTTGACTGCGACCATTCTTAGGGGGCGTTTGGCAACACAAAATTAAGTAACGTATTGACTTTTATAAGCCAAAAAGTAAAAAAGTTAGTTTGGATGTGTTTCATATTTTAACTTTTAAAAAGTTAAAAACTAACTTAAAACTTAAGCTAAATTTTTTAGCTTTTAACTTCTAGAGAAATTACTTCTGAATAATTAGAAGGCCCCTCGACACTTTTAATTTCTATGACATTTTTGGAGGTAAAAAATCAACAAGTAACTTCTACTACAAGTAGAACTGCTTTTACTTCTCGTTCCCAAACGAACCCTTAGTTTTTTCCGTCCAATTTCACTGTTGTAATTTTGCAAACCAGGATTCTACATTAGAATATATGTAGAACTAGATATTCATGAACTCCCAGAAGTAACATCCAAGCTATTTGTGGTAGACATATTGGTTACCCCAATGAACCTCCAACAAAAAACAGCAACCCCTTGACAAAGCAAGGCTTCAAAAATCAACCGGTAAGTTGTTCTACACATAAACAAAGCCTCATTCACAACTCATAACTTAATATAGGGCCATTGTAAGGTCATTTAACACAAAACAAACTCAAAAAACACAAATCAAATCACTAGAGGATTAGAAAACCCAACATAACATCACCACCATCCAGAAAAAAACAGCACCACAAGTCACGTATAGGGGGGACAATAAACATAGAATGGAAAAACTTCATCGTAGCTTTAAAACTCCAGGAACTTAGTTTCTAATAAATGTCCAGAAATATAACAAGGATTGAAAACTACTGATTGGATTCACCAAAAGAAACCCCAAAATCATAGTCATACGATTGATCAAAACTGATATTTTCCTCTGGGTTCAATCGGATAGATAAAACATCACTAAAACGAGATAAAAAAAAAACTCTGAAAAACCATATTCTCTCACCCCGTGTGATTTTCAAAATCTAGGGTTTCTTCTCTCCATCGTTCACAAGACACTGTTCACATGACACTGCTCACACGACACTAAACCCTAGAAAAATCCTATGGTCTTCAAGTGCTTTGATACCAATTAAAAATAACTTGGGTTTACGTGAAAAAGATGAAAAGACGAAGAAAAAGAAGAGATAAAGGGAGGTAGAGTTCTTGTGTTTTACACGACTCACAATAGTTCTTATTTATATTAAACATTCCTAGGAGTAACAATAATACCCTGAGTACGAGAGAAATACAACGAAGTACAATAATAACTAAATGACTAATCTACCCTTACAACACCCTCTAATAGGTCCTCCTTCCCAACTATGCCCGTGTGGGGTTCTCACAGGGTGTCTTTATTCATCTGGATAGTGGCTCTAGAGAGAATTTTGACTATGGATAGTCCAATTAAACGTAAGAGAATCTTGGTGGTTTCTACTACATGGGCAAAGCCAATGTTGACTCGGCTAATCATCTCCTACTACATTGTCACGTGGCTAAAGAGGTTGGTGCTATTTCTTCTCTTTCTTTGGTATGTGTTGGGTGATGTCGGAGTCGGTCAGAGAAACCTTTAGCAGCCGGTGTACTTTTTCTCTCACAGGTAGGAGACTTTGGAGCATCATTCCCTTTGCAGTTTGTTTGGTTTTGTGCAAGGAAAGGAACAAGAGAGATTTTGAAGGCAAGGAGAATGACTTTCAGGGCATCATCCTCAACATTAAAGCTCTCTTTATTTTGTGGTCTAAGCCTTTCGAGGAATGTAGACTTGTTTTTCAATGATTTTTTGTTTAGATGAGATTCATTGATGTATAAATTAGATTAGCCTCCTTTTTTCTTTTCTTTTTCATCTTCTCCTTTGGAGGTCTCCTTGACCTCCTAGGAGTGTTGTGTATTTTCTTGTGGTTGCAGCCTTAATAAAGCTTATACTTATAAAATAAAATAAAAAAGAGCGTCCGAGCTCTAAATGTAGGTGCTAGAAGAAGTTTGAGAATTTTGCCCGAGTCTGACCTTCACAAGCAACAAAAGAGCGCGGTGAAAATGAAAAAGGGGAGTAAAAACAATCGTCCCCAATATACAAGAGTTCCATCCTACCCAACATGAGTTTTAAACTGTCTCAGAGGTTGGATCATCCGAGGTCAAGATCGAGTTGCTTGCAATCTCGGCACTGTCTTGGACGATCCAATGTGATAAAGAAGAATATTTTTGTTGTCTCAACTCTCAAGCGAGTCAATAGTATGGCGAGTCAACTTGGTCTCGGTAGAAACTTAAAAGCGTGTTGCATAGGATTGTAATACGTCTCACGCATTATACATACTGGGAGAGACACTAAATGCTCACAAGTTGACTAACATGACATTTCAACATCCAATAATCATATCATGACACTTGACCCAAGAAGCAAAGAAGAGCACACACAATTTGAAATCATTGAGCTTCTCAGACAATTGGGTGAGCAAAGTGATCACTGAGAGGAGGCGAATTATAGGTGTCAAAAAGTGAAAACACGTAAGGACCATCTACTTGTAAACTAATGCGCATCATGAGGGATATGGTAAAACCCAATGAATTAAAGTTAGATTTCAATGTCTTTTTCAACCATTTTGGAAATAGAAATATTTCAAACAATGTGGAAATAATGAAAATTTCAGGGAAATGATGGAAATATTATGAAAATTATAGAAATATTCTAAAACTCTTTTTAAAACTTCAAGGAAATGATAAAATAAACACGAAAGTACACCCATAAGCCATCAAACTACAATAAACAACTATATGGAGTGTGAAATGAAGATCAGTAGCATTTTTAAATTCTTCTTGTTGTTGAAAGTTAAATTGCGGCGTCCCAGAATATGTTTATCTCTAAAGATGGACAAAGCTATATAAAATATAAAAGAGGAGAAGAAGCTTTCCATACCCAATATGAACCAGTCCATTTCTGCCCCTTGTTAAAAACACTGTGGACATTATCTGCACCAAAATATAAAGAGTTTGAAAAAAGAAAAATCTGTAAAGATGTCATGTGTGGAACATGCCACTGTCCGACCAAGCAGTTTGACCAGCCCGTATAGACTCTAGAAAGGGAACTGCTAATACTTACGAGTAGTGTCGAGAAGCAGAATCCTGGATTTTGGGGTGTCCGCGATTACTATTTCGTTGTACCGGCTTCTCACAGCCGCCAGCACTTGAAGTTCCTCCTCGTCCTCTTCCTCTTCCTTCTCCATGCTCGAACTCGGTCCCTGTCCCGGGATAGCTTTTGCTTTTGAAATCCTGTCTCTCCTCCATTTTGGTTTATTGCATTGAAAGGAAGAAAAAGAAAAACAATGTCCGTGAAGAGAAAAGGAAAGAGAAAGAGGTCTAGAGCAGCAACCATGTAGTCGATAGCAGACAGGTGTTGGTAGTGGGGTAAACAGGGGTTTCTTCTGTAAAGGCAAAGAAACCATTGCTATTTTATTTTTCCCTCTGCTAAGCTCTTACGTTTCTGTCTGGGTACATGTGCAAGTAAGAATGATTTTCTTGTCGTTTGAACTCTTTTTGAACTTGAACGTTAAGTTCGAAGGAACTAGATAAGAGAGGAAGGATCTACCAAAGACAGCAGAGGGATTGTTAAGTGTCGGGATCAGTGGACTCCTTTTTCTCACCCGTCTTGCGAGTCGTGTTCGCAGCCGCTCTGTTGGATTCGTAAAATCGACGCCCAGAACACGACCGTAGAGATCACTGACGGTATCGATGTTTTCGCCCATCTGGGTGGGCCCGTATGAAAAAAAATAGCCTGATTAGTGGTTTTTAAGGATTTGATTGGAGTCGTTTTCATGAGTTGATTTTTAACCGTAGATTTCAAGCATTATTTGGGGTACTTGGATCCAAAGGGACAAACATCCATAAGGTCAGTGGTCTCTAAGAGTGTGCCACGAGGCTTATACTAAGGTCATTGACGAGGGACGTGGGCGTGCCAGATAACCTAAACTGTGAAGGGACATTTAATGAGGGAAGGTTTTGCCTTTGAAGTAGAGAGGCTTTTAATTGTGTCACATGGGTGGCAACCCCGGTTGTTGATTTATAATCGCATAGATTTGAAATCTTAGACAATATACTAGGGGAACGCCACATGCTATGCATGTGCACTTTACTCGTGGCAGCACTTTACATGTGACACATTTAGAGACCACTGACCGTATAGATATTTTTCTTATCTCTAGTTTAACCTACCTACGAAAATTCATCCTGATTAGGAATTTCTATCCATAGGATTAGAGTCTATTTCATGGTTTGTTTTCAACCGTAGATTTTTATTACTTTTTAGCACGCGGTTTGAGGTGCTTTTTTAGCCAATGACACCACCATGCACTTGCGACTGACCGTATGATGTTTTGCCCATCTCTAGGTGGACCTACTTACGAAAATTGATCCTGATTAGCAATAAGTTTTGACACCATTAATGATGGGCCATGTTATGAGCCACATGGCACAATCTTAGAGATCACTGACCGTATGGATGTTTTGTCTATTCCTAGTTGGACTTACATATTAAAACTCATCCTGATCAGTAATTTATAACCAAGTCTTTTTCTTAATTTATTTATAAATGTGGATTTTGATCATTATGATCCAAAGGCTAGAAATCACTAATCAGGTTTATTTTCGTTACATTAGTCCATCAAAGGATGTACCAAACATCCATACGGTCAATAGCCTCTGATAAGGTGATACGTGTCTCACATTGTGAGTCCATCATCAACTTTGATGATGGACTTTTATCATCTAAATTTTTCTAGCCATAGAGTTTAAGTAACGTAGGGACTCAAGATACAATAATTGCTTGCACAGTTGAGTTGAAATGTGAAAATATTGAATGACCAAAACACCCTTATAAATTAAAAACCGAAATAAACAATTTATGTCAATTTAAGGAACTTGATGGCATATTAAGAATAAAGATTTATTTTTCTTTTTTAATATCGAATGAGCTGCAGGGTGACGTGTGCTTGCAGGGTGACGTGTTCTTTGGCACCAAAAAACTCATGTCAAGTAAATAAAACGAAGAAAAGAAAAGAAGCAAAAATAAAAACATTTGTGGGATATTAGGGTTTAGCGTGAGGCACGCAAGAAGGCCTTTCGTCCATTAATAAGTAGACTAGATTTGTTCCTTTTATTCATTCATAGAACTTGTGATACAACAAATTGATAATGTTGAACCTCACCAAATTTGAATTTGTCGTCTTGAACATCATAGAAAATAACTACCTATCTTGGGTCTTCGATGTTGAGGTACACCTTAATGCCAAGAACCTCGGATCAACGATCAAGGTCAAAATAAATTACACTTACTAATCCAATCTGAAGATGAATATGACATATGTACGTATCAAACTTTTTTGAAAATTATGATAACAACAGGATTAAAGAGTTGGTAGTGGAAAAACTATACCCTGATTAAATGTGTGTGAAGGTTACCCAACGCTTAGTATATTACTTACATAAATATATTATTTCAATCACTTTCGTTAAGAATTCGGACGACCCCTTGACCGATTTCCGAAGATTAATGCTGTACTACCACTTGGGAAATAGGGTAAATTAGTAAGACCAATCTTTACTTTGTGAAGTATCTTATGACCAAAATATCCAAGAAAACTCGCATGTTTATTCTTTATATAGTATATTGTAAGAGGTATAAACGGTAGCCCGGCACGTTTATCTCGGGCCAAGTCCGGACCAGCCTGAAGTTGAGCCCGGCCCATGAGTACACTGGGTAGGGCTTGGGTTTGAAAACTTAGCCCGAGCCCAAGCCCGGCCCAAAATAGTGTTTCATGGGCTGGGCTCAGGCCAGGCCGCAGGATGGGCCTGGTTTTGAGGTGTTGCAACTTTCCAAGGGAAGAAGTTGTACTGTTTGAGGTGTTGAAATCTCCACAATTCCTTGTAAAATAGGACTGAGGTTCTTTGGCATTCTGGATCCCATCACACTCAGTTGATAACAGCACATAGCGCTCACAAGAACCAGGATCCAAATCAATTACGAGGTAGACAATGATGATATCACACTTTTTTTACGCCATTACTCTCAAATTCAATGGATGGCATTATGCTTAAAAGCATAGTTTAAAAAAACATTGAAACAGCCGCTGTAACAGGTAACACAGACGTTATTTGCAAAGAAAAATCCAAACCCGAAAAATATGGACTTGACATTACAACGGTCATTATTTGTCTGTTATTTTACCATTATTGTTTTAAAAAATCATAAAAATAAAAATAAAAATATTATTTTGACCTTAAAAATAAAAATATTATTCCCGAATGTTCTGTTAAATTGAAGGCTGTGGTCATTTCCTTTTTTTCGGGGTAGTTTGACCGTGGCATGAAATGCCATGTGGCACACAGTTGGCCCCACTGAATCATGTATGTTTGGGCCATTCCTTGGTGGAGCTATACACCAAAAGTCAGCCTGATTAGTGAATTATAGCAGTTGGATTTGAGAGTTCTTTCATCACGGGCTTGGAACTCATCCATAGACATGTTCAAGAAGCCCATGATTAAAATTGTTCAAATCCAACAGCTAGAAATCAGCAATCAGGCTGATTTTTTGAGTGTAGGTCCACAGAATGAGCTAAAGATTCACGGCCCGCAGCCTGGGCCGACTATGGATCGGGCCATAGAATGGGCATGGGTTTCAATTTTGGGGTAAGGCCCAGCCCGAGTAGCCTGTGGGCCTCGTCAGCCCGGCCCAGCAGGCTAAATTGACACCTTTAGTTGGCTCGTTCATAGGCGTCCTAATTAGACCGAGTAGGAAACAAAAATTACAATACCACTTTCTTATGCTTGAAGTTGGAAAAATTCAGATGTTCCGAAAAATTAAGAAAAACAAACAGACAAAAGTATGGTAATAATACCAGTAACTTCATCCATCAGCTTTAGAGTTCCAAACAGCCCGGGCCTAGGCCGTGCTTTTGTTAAAACTCGAATAGGCCCAAGTCCAAGTCTCGGCACAATGCCATTCAAAATTCAGGCCACGAACCTCCCATGGGACTGCCGGCCTGGTTGCAACACTACTCAGCTTAAGATCATCTCCTTTTCTCATCTCGGTACCTTCTATCCAAGTAATCGTTACCATCACTATCTCCGCTTCTCTTTCTGGAGTCCCGCTTTTCCTTCCTGTCTCCATGGCTATAACTATCAGTATATCTCTTTCTAAAATCTCGCTCATCCATCCTGTCTCCCTCGCTATTTTTTTCCTTCCTGTCTCCATGGCTATAACTATCAGTATATCTTTTTCTTAAATCTCGCTCATCCATCCTGTCTCCCTGGCTATTATTCTTTCTATAACTCCGCTCATCCCTTCCATCTCCACAACTATCATGTCTCTTGACATTCTCTTTATCTCTAACCGCTCTCTCTCCATGACGTTCCTCGCCTCTTCTGCTTCCACTGTGTCTAATTCCTTTACTTTCTCGGTTCTCCTCATTCTCTCTGTCCCCTTTACTTGTGTCATCGTGTCTATCGCTTGTAAAATCTCTCTTTTCACGATCTCTATGCTTCGTGTCCTCCGAACTCCACTTGTCCATCCTCCAATTCTCAGTTTGGCCTTCTGTTTTGTGTTCTTGGAGTCTCTTCTCCCGTTCTGAACTTGCAGGAGTGTCTCCAAACACCATTTCGTACCTAAAACAGATGTTTCACTTAAATTAGAGAGGGAGAGATTAATATATATAGATCAATGAAGTCACTTACACATGTAGGGAAGGTTGCCCACCTTGAGTTATCATCTCCACCACGCTGGGTGTTCTCATCTTTTAAGATGTATTTTGGAGGTTGTTGCGCACTGGGGCCCCCAGTGCAGTCCTTGGCGATGTGATCAACAGCACCGCATTTGAAGCAACCCCTTCCTACTCACAAGAAGACATTAATTAGGGCCTGTTTGCAACGCAACATTTCAAATCGTGCATGTTCAATGTCACGAGCAAAACAGGTCGTGTGAATTCGAATTTTACATGTTTGAAAAGTCACACGACTTTGAATGTCAGGTGTTTGGAACACGGTGAGAATTCAAACAGGATTATACGGTATGATGCACATGTATAGGCGTACCATAGATGCTACCACAAATTTATGCACATAAATATAAGAAAGTGGTTGTAAACAACCAGTGTCCAATGCTGGTATATTCAAACTCCTAAACCGAAGTGTCAAAACCCAGATGTTTCGATTATCTAATCAACATATACTCTTAACAGCCTAAACAAGAACCAAGCAATATTTTGGGCTAGCCCTTGAAAACACATATAATGACCGTTAATGCCAGTGAAAATAATAAAGCCAACAATCAAAACAACAAAGAATGCACACTAACTAAAACCCCCAAAAGCAATGCTTTGGCCCTCAATCATGTACAATCCTTCCATCCTAAAACACTAACAAATCCAAACAAGCAGTTTGACATTCTCCCACTTCCTAAATGCCCAAATAAATAGAACAGATCCAATTCCCAGCACACAGATTATAAACTCGGAGATCTAGAACATTGTCGGTTTATACACAGATTCTAATGTCTGAAACAAATTGAAAAATCATAATTCTGACTTTTGCACTTACTCTAGGTCGTGCAGAAGAATCCAATTGATCATGTGGTTAATATCATTTGATTAGGCTAGATCTTGGTCAACATGATCTCATGCAGCCCGCATATTGGAATGTATGGATGAATAAAATCCGATAGATCGGATGGTTATAATTGTCTACGCAGGCTGCTTTGTGACCTTGGACATCTCTTAGTAGGATTCATCAGTTAATGGATTTCACCTACAAGATCAAGGTCCACCTGAAGATATTCTGATGGGAAAAAAAAGATTTTTTTTTTTTTTTGATAAGTGAAAATTTTATTAGAAGAGGCAAAGAAGGGGAACAAACAGGAAGGCTTGAGAGGCCGAGGTGGCCTGCACAAGCCTAACACCGACCCAATAGAGCCGGGGGACCCCTACTATACAGCATCCCTAAGACAGAGGTGGTCCCATCGGCACACAAAGTCGTCAAAGAAGAGCCCTCTACACTCCATATACACTTTTGACCATAAGAAAACAAGACCCTTGATGCTAAGGATTATCAAATCCAGAACTTCGCTCTTGTTATCAAGCCCCACATAATCGCACAGGGAAGGATCTTCCAAAGGATACGGCCTCTTTTGGAGAAGGCAGGAGATCTCCAGCTTAACAAAAGGTCCATGAGAGAGCCCGGCATCACCCATCTCACCCCGACTTCCTTAAAGAAGGAAGACCATACCTCCCACGCCACGTCGCAGTGTCAGAAGATGAACAACAGATTCTCCACTATGTTTACACATGGAGCAGAAGTCCACTATTGTTAGCCCTCTAGAAATTAAGTGGTCCACCGTCAGAATCTTGTCCGCCGCTGCCCACACAAAGAAGGTGACTTTGGTTGGGATTCTAGATTTCCACACCAATGTCTTCGGAAAGTGAGATATGCCCTCTCTATTCAGAGACTCATAAAACGAGCTAACCGAGAAAGTCCCACTCTTCGCCCATTTCCATACCCGCTTGTCCTAGACCTGAGGGGACAGATTAGCTTCTTGGAGCCTTTCAAGCAGTCTGGACAGAGAGTCAATCTCCCAATCATTGAGATGTCTCCTGAAGCCAAGGTTCCATCCTACAAATTCCCCCCTACTACCAATACAGTCTTGAATGGGCCATTGCTTCCTCTCTGAGATGGAGTAGAGGTCGGGAAAATCAATATGCAAGGGGCATTCTCCACACCAAGTATCCTCCCAAAATTTAGTCCTGTTTCCCAGCCCAGCATCATACCTAATCCCTTTGGCAAACTCCTCAGCGACCTTCATAATCCCACGCCACACGCTGCAACCATAAGGCCTCTGAGTGGGTCTAGTTTCCCACCCGAAGTGGTCCACCCCATACCTACTCGCAATAGTCTTCGCCCAAGGGCAGGATCCCTCATCCCCGAACCTCCATAGCCATTTGCCCAAGAGGGCCTGATTCATCTCTTTTAGTTTCTTAATGCCCAGTCCCCCACTTTGCTTATCTTTGCACACCACTTTCCACCCCACCAAATGTATTTTGCTGGAGTCCATCCTATCATTCCACAAAAAATTTCGCATTAGCTTCTCCAGTTCTTTCACGACGCTTTTCGGAGCAGTGAAGAGAGACAGGTAGTAAGTGGATTTGGCACTTCGGGAACGAGAGGGATAGCTTGTGGAGAATTGTTATGGAGGCAAAGCAAGGCACTGAGAACGACGGATGGAAATGCACGATGTCAACCCAACCCTACAGTGTTGGTGTGTGGAAGGGTATTTCGAAGTTGAGCAGCGAGATCAGAAATGGCAGCAGCTTCAAAGTGGGGAATGGGTCTCTAGTGAGATTTTGGGAAGACATTTGGTGTGGGGACCGATCCCTCGCGGAGTCCTTCCCCTCCATCTATGCACTTTCCAACCGTAAAGGTGTTACGGTCAGTGAAATGGCTCCCAAGGAAAACGGGATGCTTTCTTGGGATATGGGGCTCAGGAGGGGCATAAACGACTGGGAAGTGGACACCGTGGCATCTCTTACGAATAGGTTGGAAGGGATTGATCTTGTTGACGACAAGGAAGATACGAGGTGGTGGAGATTCTCGGTCAAATCTCTCTACTCTAAGCTCATGGGGCCCGGTTCTAGAAGCTTTCCAGTTAAGCGGTTTCAGAGCACGCCCGTTCCATCCAAAGTTCTCTTTTTCTGTTGGTGTGCCATCCTGGATAAGATTCTTTCCGTGGAGAAGCTTAGGAAGTGCGGCATCCAGATCCCTAGTAGATGCAGTTTGTGTTACAGTGCCGAAGAAACCACCAACCACATGCTAGTACATTGTAGGGTATCCAAAGAGATTTGGGAAAGCTTTCTTCAGTTCTTTGGGGCCTCTTGGGTATTTCCAGACTCGGTGTTTGATACCATTTGCGGGTGGTCTTCCAGAGCCTTCTCTTCCAGTGGCCGAGTTTTGTGGAGAATTACCCCTTTTGCGATTGTCTGGGAAATTTTGAAGGAGAGAAATCGTAGGATATTCGAAGACAAAAAGGCCACCAATGATGAGATCGTGATGAAGATTAAAGCCACTATGTACTACTGGGGATCAGCTATATCCGAGCTCAATATGTTCAAATTTGATGACTTTGTCTTCCGGTGGGACCGGATGATCTCTTAATGCGGTCCCCTTTTTTGGGCCCTCTTGGCCATGTGTGGCTGGGGGTTTTTTCTGTTTTTTCCCCTTTCATGTTGCTGTACAGGTTTTTGGGCTTCCTCAGCCCTCCTTAATATATCTTCTTTTACCGATCAAAAAAAAAAAAAAAGAGACAGGTAGTAGATTGGAAGACTAGAAAGTGTGCTCTTGATCAACACAAGTTTGCCTCCCTTGGAGAGGTATCTAGCTTTCCAAGAAGCCAGTCTGCCCCTGAAGCGCTCAATGACTGGCTCCCACATGGCTTTGGATCTGTAAGATGCCCCTACAGGCAATCCCAGATAGGTTGTGGGTGAGCTATCAACCTGACACTTCATTGTGTCTGCCAGGGCCATCAAGTGATTAACCTTTCCAACTCCATAGACCTTACTTTTTGCCAAATTCACATGAAGACCTGAGACCGCTTCAAAGCAACCCAAAAGGCCTCAGATATATCTAACTTGAGCTTCTGAGGCGCCAAGGAAGATCAAGGTGTCGTCGGCGAACTGGAGGTGAGAGATCGGGGGGGTCTCCGTGCCGATCTGAAACCCTTCCACCTCTCTCAAGCTAACAGCTCTAGAGATCATGCTCCCCAAAGCCTCCACCACTATTATAAACAAGAAGGGGGATAATGGGTCCCCTTGTCTCAATCCCCTGGTACTCCTAAAGTAACCGGCTGGAGATTCGTTAACCAAAACGGAGAAGGAAGCCGTTGAGACCCATTTCTGAACCAAGCCTCACCACTTAAGACCAAATCCCATCCTTTCCAGCATATAGTCTAGGAACCTCCAGTCTACATGGTCGTATGCCTTTTCCATGTCTATTTTGCAGCAAATCCCCGGTATCCCCACTTTAATTCTAGCATCCAAGCACTCATTAGCAATAAGAACCCCATCAAGGATCTGACAACCTCGAACAAAGGCCCCTTGTGAGGGTGATATAATATCAGGAAGTACCCCACGGAGTCTCGTGGCTAGCATCTTGGCTATGATCTTGTAGGTACATCCCACCATACTAATGGGCCTAAAGTCAGCGATATCATCTGCACCTTGAAGCTTCGAGATCATTGCTATGAAGGTACTATTAGACGAGTGGTCCAAGAACCCTTCCTTCTCAAAGTCCCAAACTACATGTAGGAAATCTGCCCCAATGATGTCCCAACATTGCTTGAAGAATGCTATCGTGAAGCCATCAGGCCCCGGGGCTTTCTCTGACGCCAAGTCGGAGATTGCCTTCAAGACTTCTTCCTCCTCAAAAGGCTTTTCCAGTCTAACCTTGTCCCCATTGCTGATTTGTTGGAACTGTAGTCCATCCAAAGTGGGCCTGTGGACATGTGTCCCGATGTACAGATCTGAGTAGAACCTCACAATGCCTTTTCTAATGTTTTCTTCATCCTCCATAGTGCTCCCTTGGATACCGAACCGGCCTATATGGTTTCTCCTCCTGTGGGCATTAGCTATTTTGTGAAAGAACTTGGTATTGTTATCTCCCTCTTTCAGCCACCTTATCCTCGACTTCTGCTTCCAACTAATTTCCTCCAATTTGACCATCTTTTGGAATTCTGCCTTAAGGTTGACTCTCCGCACCCGGTCTCTTCGGAAAGAGGGTCCTCTTCTTCCTTTTTATCTAACCCAGAGATTTCTTCAAGCACGAGGCCTTTTCGGTGTTTAATTCTACCGAATTCCTCCCGATTCCAAAGCTTAATCCTTTCTTTAAGCGCTTTGAGCTTCCTCCAAAAGACCGACCCCGGCCGCCCTGTGAAAGAGAACGAACTCAACCACTTCCCTACCCTTTCCTTAAACTGAGGGCAACACAACCACGTGTGCTCGAACCGGAAGGGGATGGGTCTAGAGCGGAAACCTCCACAATCTAAGAGCAACGAAACATGATCTGAGGCTGGCCTAGGAAGGGCAAGAAGAGATACCCCCATAAAGTGGTCTTCCCAGTCTGTAGAGACTAGAAATCTATCCAAGCGGCATAGAGTTGGTTGCTCTTGGTTATTAGTCCACGTAAATTTACCGCCCCCCATCGGGATATCCATGAGGAAGTGCCTATCAATAAAGTCCCCAAAGGCCTTCATTCTTGTGTTGGTTCTGCCTCTCACGTTCTTTTCATGTAAAAACCTCATGGCATTAAAGTCCCTGCCAATGCACCAAGGGTCGTCCCACAGACCCGATATGTCATCCATCTCCTCCCAGAATTGCTCCCTGGGTCCATTATCAGAAGGACCATAGACCCCCGTCAGGACCCATATAAAATTTTCCCCCACACATCTGCATCTCAGCGACACCGAATAGGCACCCACTAAAACATCCTCCACCTGAAGGCTGTTGCAGTCCCAAATGATCAGAATACCTCCCGCAGCCCCAATCGAAGGGAGGTCCTGCCACCCGCAGTCTCTAAAACCACATAGCTCCTTAACCGTGGCTATGTCCACCTTCTCAAGCTTCGTTTCCTGAATCATCATCACCGATACCCCCCATCTTCGCATCAGACTCTTCACCACGGCTCTTCTGTCCGTGTTTCCAAGCCCGCAGACATTCCAGGACATAATCTTGAGCTTCATGGATAACCAGTGGTTTTCCTCCCTCTCCTCTGGCTCCCGTAGACCATCCCTTCCCCTGAATTGAATGGGCACACCAGTCTTTGAATTTCCCTGGGACCTTATGTGCTTTGTCCTTCTGATTGGGATCCACGTCTTGAATTTCCTCCCCTGCCTCGTCTCCCTTCCTAAAGTCGCACCCTTCTTTATGTCGCCCTTCTTCACATCCCATCCCTATGTTCCGAACTTTTACGGTGTATGCCTGCTTTCCTGGATACGCCTCCCCTTCTTCTTGCTCAAGCGACTGTGGTTCCTTACTGGGATTATTATGTTGATCCTTATGGCAGCCACATAGGTTAGCAGCAGTGCCCGAACTTCCTCCTCATGTCCCTCCACTGAGAGACCAAGGGAGTGAGCCATCCTCATGATGTTACGCCTGAGCCACTCTAAATTTTTCCCCTCTGTAGGTTTGACCATAGCTAGAGGTACTAGACTCTTCTCTTGGTTCATAAGGGTGACGGCTTGCATGGGTATCTCCTTCCCCTTAGTAACGTCCTCCCTCAACTCACTGAGCAACCCTCCCATGCTACCTGCTATAGTTGCCTACCCTGATTCTCTGACAATAATGGCCTCCGTGTTGGGTTCATCAACGCTTATCGTCCCAGAGGCCCTTGGTAAGGACTCGTCCTCCTCCCCTGCTCCTGTAGATCCACTCTCTTTTCCCAATTTCTTCATACAGTTGGTGTACCCTCCCTTCCCTCCTACAGAATTTCGGCGGCTAACTTCTGGTACACCACTACTAGGGGAGAGAATCGGGGGAGGTGGAGGAGATGGAGAATGAGGAAATGGAGGAGGCCCCATACCTGGCACAGCACCTTTCCTCGCCACTGGAATATCGCCGTTGCCGTAGTCCCACTTAATTCTGGACACTGGACTGTGCTCGGGGCTCCCCCACCGGCCCTCCCTAGTTCGTGGTGTACTCTGACGTTTCGCTGAGCTTGCTGGAGTTGGTCCGATGCAAGTTGTCGCTGATGAGGTCGAGCTCCCTCTCTCAGGACGTGGGGTGAAATTGTTTGAAGGTGATCGAGTTGTAGTTTTGGTTCATGCCCTAAAAATCCTTCTCAAAAGAGACGGTTCGAGAGTCCGGCCCAAGATCCGTTTAACCCAAATGGATAGGAGGTCGGTTCTGACCTTATACCATGCCCGCCTCCTGACCCTGATCCCAAATCCGGTTCGAGCATGTGTCGACGCATTAGCTGGTCTCTGTTTTGTGGTCCACTGAATATTCTTCGCATTTTCTAGTCCCAACTCCCACCCCACTTTTCTTGAATGTAAAATACATGAACACCTATGATATTTACAAGATCATATATCCTGTATGTAAGTTGAATTGTATAACCCAGAAGATGATCTTGTAAGTAATTTTATGCAAAAAGACATGTAAGCCATTTGATCATTCAAAGCAGTGGACAGTTAGCAATCATTGGATGAAGTGACTTTGAACCAAAGGTCATGCATGAACCAACTCATCGATGGACAGTCTGGATCGTTGGGGATGTAGAGCAAAGACTGTAGTTTTCATGTAAAAAGAACATAACAGAAAGGATTGAGAGATGATAAGAAAAAGAAAAACCTCTACAAGTAAGCTTAATATTGATCAAATAATTTTGGTGATTAAGTAGCGTTCGTAAACAACTTAATCTCAACACTTATCACCAAAATCATTGAGATTCAGTAAAAAGCAAAAAAGTGACCCTCCCTTCACTTAATGCAGTAAGTGAAAGAAGATTCTCTTTTAATACCAACAATGTCCTTTTTCTCAAAGCTTTCTCCTATAAAAACTTACAAAAGTGTCCTAATAAACATTTTAAAATACCCAAACATCTTAATGACGACGTCAGATCGTCTTACCCTAGAGTTTACCAAAGGATGACTAGAGTCGTACCACTATTATTATGGTTTGATGACTTTTACGTGGGCCCAGTTCGAGTTCTCCATGACATTGGGAGTGGAAGACCCCATATGCATAGCATATTAAAGACTCCACATTGGAAACATGCATATGGGCTGTAATAAGGACTTAATTGCTAGTTTTTAGTTTATTATTGTTTTGGATGTCTTAGTAATATTTCAGTAGTTTTGGGTGTCATTGAAAGTTTGGTTATTTTATTAGTGGGCAACTTTATTTCAGTCATTGGATGTCTCCAGTGATTTTGGATTGTCCAAAATATATCTCGGTTTTAGAGTTGATATAAAAACACTCATTATTGTAAACTAGTCAATTGCCGGTGCCCACAGCACTCCGACAAAAACGTTTGCAAAAATTGGGTGCCTTCGGCACTCAAACGGTATAACGGACTGGGGGCGTTGCCATTTTTCCGTTATAACGGATTGTAACGCACAGGGGCAAAAATGGAAAAATAACGGAAATAACATAAAATAATGGAAATTAACAGCGCTAAAATATTTTCAATCTGTTGCGCGCAGGGGTCAAATGAGTGGGAGAGTGACCAATAAATGAGGGGGATTGAGTGGCTTAAATCTAACTGTCCACATTAGATTGATAGAGTTGATCTCAACCACTCTTTATCTTATGAAGCGGGATAAGATAAGAGATAAGACAACTGAGTTGTTTTGTTATATAGATTTGTTATTGACGAATAAAATTTGAAGCTTAGCTTTTGAGATATCTCCTGTGAAAGGGTATGGAGTGAAGTCATTGATTTTTTGTGCGAATCCAAGGAATTTTCTTCTCTTCTTCTCCATCTGGATTTCTTTTTCTTCCATTAGGGTTTAGGCCTAAAAAAGCCTTAGCCGTACCCGTCAAAACCAAAACCTTAACTGTGACCAACCCCAAACCCTAGTCGTGTCCTACCCCAAACCCAACCCTAGTTGCACAACCCTCCCCCCCCCCCCCCCCCCCCCAGCCCTACTACACCCTATGGCACACCCATGTGCCCTTACTGGACCCTGCGGCACCCTCCCTTATCCCAATTCTCCCTCCGCGGCACCCCCTACCCCCCGTTCTCCTTGCAACAACCCTGGACCTTGTTCTCCCTCTACAGCACCCCTTACCCCCTGTTCTCCTTGCGACATCGCTGCAACCTGTTCTCCCCGTGGCTTCCCCTATAAACCCCTGCAGCATCCCCTATCCCCTCTTCAACCCCATGACCAAGGAGAACATCACAAATGGTAGATATCGTCTACCTCTTCCCAGAAATCAACTCTAAAATACTTATCATTTGGACCATACACACCAGATAGCACCCATTGGAACTAGTAGGAAATGGATGGGAACAGAATAGAAACCGAGTAAACCTCAATCGGAGAATCTTCCATCCGCACCACATTTCTATCCCACACCACTAAACTCCCCCAAGGGACACAAAAGCTAGAAGAGATTGCCACCCGCAATCATTGTTATCCCAGACTTCCTTCACGATAATATCACTCATAGTTTCTAGCATCTTTTCCTGTAAAAGCACAATGCCTACTTTCCATCTTCTTACCACAATACTACCAACATATCTTTTGTCCCTAATCCCTAACCACCTTACACCCCCCCCCCCCTCCCTTTCCTTCTACTGCCCTTCTCCCAAAATATCCCTTCAAAATTCATATGACATTCTAAATTTCTCACCTCTATGTGGGACTTCAATTTTTGAAAATCAGGCTTAAAACACCTAATCATAGTAATAATGTCAGAACTGCAACAATTGTCCCCAACTTCACAAGACGCATAGCATCTTTACTATCTTGAACAGGAATAAGGGATCAACCTCCTAATATTGTCAAACCTTTGATGTAGGACATTTAACCAATACTCCCCAAAAGCCATGACTGTTGGTAGCTTGAAATTAAATTCCTTTATCTCATAACCCAGATCTAGGCCCTCGGTCGAACCCTCCTTCGTGGGTCTCCTTTCACACGGGCCATCCCACCCCGAGTGTGCCTCATTTACGCAAGTTGCCCCACTCGAGCCTGGTGTGAAAATGCCCCTGCATTAATCACCCCCGATGAGGAGTCTCGAACATGAGACCTCCCGCTCTAATACCTTTGATGCAGGACATCTAACCAATACTCCCAAAAGCCGCGACTATTGGTAACGTGAGATTAAATTCCTTTATCTCATAACCCAGATCCAGACCCTCGGTCGAACCTTCCTTCGTGGGTCCTATTTCACACAGGTCATCCCACCCCGAGTGTGCCCCATTTACACAGGTAACCCCACTCGAGCCCGGTGTGAAAATGCCCCTGCATTAATCATCCCTGGTGAGGAGTCTCGAACACGAGACCTCCCGCTCTGATACCACTTTGATGCAGGACATCTAACCAATACTCCCAAAAGCCGCGACTGTTGGTAGCATGAGATTAAATTCCTTTATCTCATAACCAAATCCAGGCCCTCGGTCGAACCCTCCTTTGTGGGTCCCATTTCACACGGGCCATCCCAACCCGAGTGTGCCACATTTACACAGGTTGCCCCACTCAAGCCCAGTGTGAAAATGCCCTTGCATTAACCATCAATTAAGAACCGCGAACTCCTCTCCATCACACTTCCCACCCTGACTGATACCCATGTCTGTTGTCGCACTGCCAGAGTGTAGCTTTTCAATTGCCACAAGCAACTATTAAACCTCCTTTTTCGTAACATTTATAAGACATTCCCAAATAAGGCCTAAACTCCATTATCAGCTATGGGACTTAAATCCTCTTTGACCATCACAAGAGATCGCTCATCGGTAGAATCTCGCCCCCCTCCAAAATCTCATTGACTTGGAGCTAATATACAAGTGAGAGACATGGAAAAAGGAGGATAGCAGGAGAGAGTTTGCCTTCAGTAGGAAACTTACCAGTCATCTCTCAAGCTTCAAGGGAATGTCAAGTATCTATGTGCAATTCACTCTCAAAGAAATTCGTCTTCAAAAAGGGATGATTCTCACTATCAAGAAGACCTTAAAATGCACCCACACCTCTGAAGCACCTCCGTGGTCGAGATTTCCCCCTCGATCAAGTAGTCTCGACGAGGGTTTAAGGAAGAGCATCCGGGATCCCGCGCTAACAATGGCCAACTGAAGAGAAGGTAGAAAGAGAAAGAGACAGTTCAACTCTTTCTTTCCTTTCACAATCATAAATGATCTCTCGGGTCTAGA
This sequence comes from Euptelea pleiosperma, assembly GCA_035048495.1. NCBI lineage: Eukaryota > Viridiplantae > Streptophyta > Magnoliopsida > Ranunculales > Eupteleaceae > Euptelea > Euptelea pleiosperma. The sequence goes on along the minus strand of CM068552.1, from coordinate 40,163,036 downwards.
TACAAATCGGATTTCTATTCTCAACTATTTGAATACCGAACCATCTACCAATTCTAGCTAGATATGGGGTCGGGTACCTTTCGTAGTCATTCCCGATAGCAGCAGTCTATAAGCTCCCACCGATCCTCTATAAACCACACAATAAGCGTTAGCACCATCAGGAGACATCCCTACCACTGCTCCATGTGGCATAGCGTCAAGGACCGAGGAAGCTAAATTTGGACCACCATCTATACACCGTGAAGCACCATAACCTTGCCTCCCCGTACTGCACTGGAACAACGCAGCTTTATTTTGAAATGGTTTCTTAGGAGGCACGTGTAAAGGATGCCCCGCGAACGCAAGGTGGGGGTTACACAACGTCGCCCAAGATCATATCCAAGCTAGACTTAGATATAGCCATGGCATGTGAAGGTCGTCTATAAGGCCAACCAAACGACGAAACTCTCCTCTGAGGATCCACATCAGCCATATGCCCTAAAAGGTTGCCAGCTTGGATTCAAGGTCCTCGGCTCATCGTCTTCAACCTATCGCGTATGAGATGCCAGAAGAAAGTTGTTGCCCCTATCCCTAAATCGATCTTGCATAGGAAGAAACAATTAGAGCTTGGGATTTCTCAGTGGTACATATAGCCCTTGTGTCACCCAGTGCCACCCCATTACCGAGAGGTCCTCCACCCAAAACCGGCATTTAAAGACATCTGCATTCGACATAGATTCACTGTTGCCAGGACCTCCCCATCTGCATCCGAGCCAACTCAACACTATCCATGTACATTAGCAGAGTCAAGCCTAATGAAACCCCCAAGTATGCCTCTGATAGCTTGAAACACAAGGATACTCCAAAGATGCAAGGGTAACCCAACAACCATAACCCACCTCTGGTTACCGGAGTGGCCTACAAACTGCACACTCGCCCTGTGACTCCACCATTAAGCAAGAGGAAGGCATACCCCATCATTATCTTACCTTTCTCCAACACTCTACCGGCTTCTACCTTGGAGGCAAAACGAAACAGAAGTTATAACACTGGCTATTCACATGAACCCCCGTTGGAGCATTCTAAACCCTATTCGCCCAAGCTTAGATACCCTTCAAGTCCCCATGCCTCCCTATCGAATCTCCAACCAAGCTTGACTCCAAAAAATTTAATCTCTCCTCAACTCCTTGGACATCAACAGCAACAAATAAGCCAAAGTTCCCGCCCAAAACCGTGCATCCACCACTAGAGGGCCAAGGATGCATCTCCACCGCCTCCCTATAACTCTTACCCAAAGGATCAAAAGATTGAGAGATATACACTAGATTCCCATATTCTAACCCACTAAGCAACTTTGGCGGCTGAGAGATCACAAAACCTCTCCCACAAACAAAATCTCCATACTACACCTGGAGAGGGGGAGTCATTCTACCTTGAGACGAACTAGCATTAGACCTAGAACCATCTCGACTTGCTCCTATACGGTCGGTAGCTAACAGAGCCACCACCATCATACCTTGCGGCTTTAGTAAGGAAATTAGACTTAAAACTGTGGAACATTTGTTGAAACGTTAAGTGGATAATTTAAACAATGAGATTACAGTTTTGCACTTTACTATTAGTCATAAAAAATAGTTAATCGGGGTATTATAAGAATCTTAAATTAATAAAAATATCAATTTATATAATAAAAAATAATTAATAAATGGATATCATTAAAAAGATCTCGGTGAGAGCTTTCTAATGATACCATTTTCACATTAAACTAACTTATGGATTAAAGATTATGAGCTTTCGAAAAATTTCAAAGGGAAAAAAAGAAGTTTCCTAAAAGTATGCCAATTCAGTTTTGTAGAAGAAGAAAAAAATTAGGAAGCCCCCCACGTTTATCTCTTCATAATAGATTAACTTTAAAATCAAAATACTATTCTATGCTTAACAAACAGAATGTTACATGGTTATGCGGTAGTTTCCACCACCTATACAGGGTTGAGCCTTGGGCTTTGAGGCGAACTTGAAAAGCAACCTACAAACCCTTGTGTCGTTTCTTATATACGTGGGGGTTAAAATTGGAAACACAACGCCAGGCTTCAAATAACCGTTTGGAAGGCTGCTTTGCTTTATATATAGTATAGATATGATCGAACATCATCAAAATAGAAAAACAAAGGCTCTTAAATCAACCTCAACTTATACATGGATAACTAAGCAAGATTTACTAAGTGATTATACTGTTAAGAATAATCACATCTATAATAAGTCTAACCTTTAGCTTTACCTGTTTGGTTTGCTTTACGCCTGTATTGGGACCACAATTTAGCAACACTTTGACTGAAATCCACATGTATCCTTCGGTCATCAATTAAAGCATTATCCATCTGCCATGACAACTTAATAAGATACAATTGAAAATAACCAATTTAATTATAATCATTATAAAACCATCTAAGCAAACCGATTTTAATCTTTTAAAACCTGTACCAGAACTTGACCTGGCAAGAAGGGCATGTCAAGTCAATCTGGTCAGACAGAAGAGTTGAACTGGATTGTTTATTTTTCTTATTCCTAATTTATCATCTCTTTTTTGTGGACCTTATGGTCGTGTATGGCTGCACATTCCATGTACAGTATAGTAAGCGAAGACAAGAGTTCCATCTTCTCAGAATGCCCCGCACTCATATCTTAAACATCAAAATCGCTTTCCACATTATTCCTAGAGATACAAAATTTTATAACCATGTGCCTCGAACAGAAAAGCAAACCTGAAGAACTAGATAACTGGATTGAACATATCATGGCAAAAGGATTCACAATGTGAAGCAATAGCAAAATCTGAGAAAATGGACAATACCCATTCTTTAACATACCTTGAAATATGCTTGTTCACATGCCTCGTTGGTCTCAAACTCTGGCATAATAAATATAAAAGAAATTAGATATATCCAATCAACAGAAATTTGATGGCTAAGGCTGCATTTGGGATTGCGGTAACCCGGACTTATAGCTTATTGCGGTAAGCTATTCATAAGCAATATGCATAGATTATTGCTTTTCAGACCAGGCTTCGTACTGGGCTTCTATGGATATTGGGTTTGGGTATGACCGGACGACTTTGTCATTTAAATCGATTAATAAAGATTAAAGACTAAAGAGTTATTTTTTGCATTTTAAAAGTTTTATAACAAGTATAGTGGTCATTTACGATTTGTCTTTAATGAATAGAGGGGTATTTCAAATATTATGAAAGTTTTACTTAAGTTTGAATTTCAACGTGTTAAATAAAAGTGTTGGGCACAAACGTCAAAAGCCAAAAGCACTGTCAAAACGGCTTCTCTTTAACCCGCAAAAATGGTTGTTTTGACTCATTTCAAACTGCAAAAACTTGGAAATTAAGCCAAAAAGCAACTTTTTGAATTAGTTTCCGCAATGCCAAACGCAGCCTAAATCATACAAAAAGCTAAAAAGCATACCAATGGCCACATCTACATTAACTTGCCATGTATAATAGACCAAGCTATAAACATCAATAAGTTAAGTGACAAGGAAAAAAGAAAGAGTTGTTATAAACAAGTTTTAAAAGGGACCATGACTTGGTGTTTGTTAGAAAATGGTGGCGTGGTAGACAAAAACATGGAAGTAATTGGTTGTTTGCTAACTTATTATCTATGGTTTATGGTTTTGATTATCTTGTTTTCGATGATGTACATATACTTTTTAATGTTGAATTGATGACTAGATATAACAGGTATTTAGCTTAGAACTATCACCCGTTTGAGAAACTCATAAGAAAGAAGAGCAAACATGTTTATTTTCATGTTCTTATTTCTATTATGTTTGATTCTTTTAAAAAAAAATATTGTGATTTTTATAGAATTTTTTTAGCGTTTTTTTTTTAAATTGAGGCTTACGCATCGCCTCAGAAAGGCAAACGGCCTCATAAACACTTCACTTTTTAAAACACTAAATCTAATACTCTTTGGAGGAGGATTATTGATCGTAGGTATGGCAGTAGAAGCTATGGCAGGGAAAGTAATGTGGGTGCTTCATCATATGGTGTTGAGTGTGAAAAGGCATTTCCAAGATTTTTTATTAGTTCAAGCAAAGTGTTCACTTCAAGGTCAGGATGGGCAGCATAGTGTTTTGGGAAGCGTCTGGTGTGGGGACAATCCTCTTCGTACCGCCTTCTCATTTTTTATGCTCTGTGACCATCAGGGGGCTCTTATCCATGATTGCTCTCCCAAGTGGGTCATGACATCTCACAGAATTTGGGCCTTGGAACCTAAATGATTGGAAAGTGGATGACCTCGCTATTCTCCTTGGTCACCTTGAGAAGGATCAAATTTCCTATTTTGAAGCCAATTTGAGAATTTGGAGGTTGGATCCAAAGGTGTTTTTTCAGTTCTATCCTTCTACATGGCGATTTCTCCCTCGGTGTTTTTGGACTTTACTACTAAGTTCATGTGGGAGCCTTCCCCTCGTCGTCGGACTCTGGAGATTATTACCCTTTGCGATATGTTAGGCTATTTGGAAAGAATGGAGTAGGCGCGTTTTTGAAAATAAGGAGTGCGACACCAAGCTGTTGCTTTACACATAAAAGCCTCGTCTGTTTTTAGAGATTATAAAAACTTCCACCACGAAGATTTTGTATTTAGATGGGTGAAGATTGTTTCTTAGGAGTACTAGTTTTATTATATTTTTCCTCGATGTTCCCTTGTAGCTTGTGAGAGCCTTTCTCCCTAGCTTTGTACTCTCAGTCTCAGCTTGTATGGTGGAGTTTCTCTCTATTTTTCTTAGGAGTACTAGTTTGTTTTATTTTATTTTTCCTTGATGTTTCCTTGTAGCTTGTGAGGGTCTTTCTCCCTAGCTTTGTACTCTCAGCTTGTACAGTGGGGTTTCTCTCCATTTTCTTAATACTATACTCTTACATATCCCAAAAAAAATCAAATGGCAAAACAGTTTTCTATTGCCAACCCCGAATAGTTGGGATAAGGCAACTGATGATGATATGACTATTGGTTCCATGCTGAATTCACAGCGACTTGGCCAGATACAAGAGGTAAATTCCCAAGGGAATATAAATAAAAGCCATGAAACCTTTTGATTACATTGCACTGTTCACAGTATTCCCAACAAAAAAGCAAAAAAAAAGTTTCACTCACCAATGAAAGCGTAGCATAAACTGTCTCCAGTCTTATAATCACGAATTATGTCAGCCCTGCAATGATTAACTTATGATGTAAGAAGATAGAGAGAGAACAAAAAGGAAATACTACTTAAAAATGATTGATATGAGTTAAGAAAAAGAAAAAGAAAAACACAAGTTCCTAAGCACTCACGATACTACATTTCCAAAGCGAGAAAAGATCGTATGCAAGTCCTCATCCTGCATTAAATCATAAACATGCAAAGTTAATTACCGGAACTTGATATGAGTCATATGACTATGTTTACGGAGAAAAACGAATATGGATTCACATTCATATACATGAGAGTTATATTAGAACAAGAATAATCTTTGATTCTCTTTTGAAAAAACGGAAATGGATTTCTTTTGAGTAATAAGACTATTCCAATTACGATACTTGATGGAGAAAGAATCGCAATAAATGCAAAGAGGGGGCTTCTTGCATCCAACAACGAAGGGTTTGAACCAAGATTTCCCGATGGGTGGGATATTAGTATATCTGACACATGATTTAAATGTGATAATTTATCCTCTAAAAAGGGAAATATTGAATGAATTGATCGTAAATTCTGAGATTTTGCTATTTCTTTACAAAATTTATGTATAACACCAACACCAAAGGATAGTGTTGCAACATTAATGTTCAAAACAAGAAAAGCAGGATACATTATGTATCAATATAAAAAGCAGGATACATCACAAAAAAAAAAAACTGGCTAAAGTAGGAAAACCATTTCCAAAAACAAAAGCCTTTTAGTAAGTTAAGCAAGCCCAGGAAAGCCTTCACAATACCGAAATTGGAGAACTTTCAAAACCAGTCAAGACAGAATGAGCACTCACTTCAGTAACTGGGTTAAGCTTACAAACAAATAATACATTCTCTGGCGGCTTTATCTCAGCATCAGGAATGTCTCCAATCTATGATGCACACAAGCCAATGTCAATGAGTTACTCTATGAATAAAATTTGAACATCAAATACCAGAACCAAGAGATATCAAACCGGTGCGTACACTCTCAAGAACAACTGCATTAGAATGTGCCTCCTTTGCGCGCAACACCTCCTCAACCTCTGCTGGACCCAATTGCTCATCCATAGGCACCCAATCATCTTCCAATCGCACATCATCATCAATCTACGTACATCAATTGTGAAAAAATTAGAATATTAACAAGATGACTTTTTAATGATCACGACTTAAGAAAAATGTTTGCCAAGAGAAAAAATGATTCCAAACGATTGTTCAAAAACTACATATTGAACTTGAAACATAACAAAGTTTGCTCAATTTTACCAAATTCATTGAACTCAATGAAAAGACTTGTTTTGGTCGATATATACGACTTGACTTGCTGAGTCAATTCCAAAACTCCATTGTATAAACTCAAGTTGACTCAATCAAGTCTCATATGGTTTTTTTTCTAATGAATTCTAGTAATTCCTATTTTCGCTTTTCTTATTTTTACTTTGTTTTTACGCATTCTATTATAATAACTTATAAATCCGCCGGTGTAATGCGTTAAACTACATCGCAATCCCAAGCCAATACGAAGGAGGGTTACGTCAGGTTGGCAGTTAATATACAACTTTTATCAAATCATACCATGAATCCTGATCCATTAGTACATTTAACTTTTGTCAAATCATACCATGAATCCTACTTCCCCAAAGCGACACCCGGTTGCAATGGGAAGTGGGCAAGGGTTGGCTAGGGCATACTCTATAAACAACGCGCTGCAACTTGTCACGACCATCTTGTCCAGCGCTGTTCACATGGCCATGGCCCGTCAGTTTTGTAGTATAGGTGTATAGTATGTTTTCGGAATAGTAAACATCATTCTAAAACCAATAGAGAAGACGGAATCTGAATCCGAGGTGTAGGTGCAAAATGAAGTCAAAGTACGCTTCGCCTCAAGAATTGATGTTTCCTATTCCAAGTATAAAAAAGTTGTATTTGCATACTTATAGGGGAGGTGAGTCTTGTAATTGAGCGGTGTTATGCTTGACCCCTCGGCACATTCTTGCATCCTCTGCTCCCCTTTGAGTCTAGGATAGGTTGTAGTGTCTTTCCATTTCCAGTACCATTTAATGAACTAATCTTTTATTCTTGATCCATCTGTTGTGTATTCTTGCTTGTTGTGTCATTGTGATCTAGGCCGCGACCGGGACGACCGGGCTAGGCTAACTCGTGATCCAGTGGGTGATCGGGTGCCTCACGGGTAAATTCCTAAGCTAAGGAAGGTGTCCGTGACAGTTGGTATCAGAACCATAATCCACCAGGGGGACGTCATGGCTCGAGGTTCGGATAGTTCGACAGTTGAGCAAGGCCACGCGAATACCACACAACGTTTGGAGGATTTGGAAGCACAGACAGCAATGGTTAGGGACATGACCGCCGGCCTAGCTCAGTTGGTGGAACGTGTGGATGCCCTAGAGGAAGGGCAACATAACATGGGTGGTTCGGTGGAAGCACTCAGTGAAGACACAAGGGGTACCTTTGAAGCATTGCAAGCTCAGCTTGAGGACCTTACTGTGAAGGTCAATCTTTTGGATTCTATGTACACCCACGTGGGGGTGCACTTAGTGGATTGCGTCCCACTACCCCGCATGGGGTTTATTCTCTATTGTTTAGAGGTTAAGTGGTGGGCCCACCCACTTAACCTACAATCTCTTTATTGGTGGGCCCCCGCTTGACCCACAGAATTTCTCCTTTACTTATAGAATGGGTCCCATTCTCTCTCAAACCCTGATCTCTTCCTCATCTCCCTAACCTCCATTCTCTCTCTCTCAATCTTAAACATATTGGTGACAACCTCAAACAACAACATGGTATCAAAGCATAGTTACTCTAGGGCCTAAATCATTGTGCCCTAGAGTTTCCACGAAGATCTTATATGTGGGAATCTAAAGTCTGGGCAGTTTCTGGGCAAATCGCAGAGGGTCCTCCTGTGACGTTCATGGGTCGTTTCTGAAGCAAGAAAATCAGAAATCTATCATTCCTGGTGTTTTGCCTGCTATCGATTGTCAGAGATCCACTCAATCCCCGTTCTTCAGGATTTTTTATCAGTTTTTTGGAGAAACATGTATATCGAGGTTTTTGAGTTTTGATTTTCCTCGAGATTTGTGTCATTTTTGGGCTCTCTACCCTAGTCGCACGTCTCATAGGGCTAGTAGGGTTCCACAGAAACTTATTTCAGGATTTTTGGATCACCGGATCTCCGGTTTTAAAATACTCAGATCCCCAGCTCAGATTTTGGGTTTTTTTTATCTCCTCGAGATTCGTGCACTACTTGGGCTCTCTACCTTAACCGCACCTCCCTGTGGATTATCTGGGTTCTACAGAACTTCGTTTGAGAATTTTCTAATCGTCGGATCTCCAATTCGAAAAATGGAATCCCCGATTCAGATTTCAAGTTTTTTATGCATCGAGATTCGCGCGCCACTTGGGCCTTCTACCCTAGCCGCCCCTCAATGTGGATTATCTGGGATCTATAAAGCTTTGTTCGGGATTTTTCTGATCGTTGGATCTCCGGTTTGAAAAATCGCCCGGCTTTTGGCCCGGATCCGATTTTTAGGCTTTTTGGGTTTTATTCTATTTTGGAAACCAAGGTTCCCAGGGCACTTCTACCCTGGCCGCACCTCCCAAAGTGCCCCTAGGAACCCTCCGAAACTTAGTTCAAATTCTGCAGACCTTTTGTTCGTCAGTTGGTTATTTTCAGGCCTTCCGCTGCGATGAGTTCTTCAAAAGTTACATCAGTTGAAGATCGCCCTCCGTCTCATGGTTCTCATGGAGACCACAACCCCCAGTTATGCATAACTACAGTCAAGTTTGATGGGACCAACTATCTTGAGTGGAAGACATCTGCTCGCATGTACATTGAGGGACGTGGCTACAGTGACTAGCTCACAAGGAGACAGTCCAGTCTGCCACCACGGACAAATCCCACTGGAAATGGATTTTGCAGAACCTTACGGTGATGTCTTGGCTTCTCCATTCGATGCAACCCCAGATTAGCAAGGGGTTCATGTTCCTTCCTACAGCGAAGGAAATCTGAGATTCTATTGCCCAAACCTACTCACAGGTTGGCAACTTTGCGAAGCTCTAGGAGTTAGAGCAAGATATTGCTTGTCTACGACATGGGGAGCTCAAGCTTGGTACCTATTATGCTTATCTCCGAAGCAAATTGGAAGAGATGGATCATTATCGAAACTACACTCCGGTTTGTGCTTCGGATGTGAAGTCTTTCCGTGTTATGGTTGAGCAGTCCAAGATATTCCAATTCCTTTCCAGCCTTCATCCTAGCTTCGAGGTTGCCCGTGTTCAGATACTTGGCCGATCTCCTCACTCTACTTCATTGGCACAAGTCTATGCCTACATTCAAGGGCAGGAGAGTCGTCACACTGCCATGCAGCTACGCAGTGGTAGTAACACTCAGGATCGATCTGCCCTCGCCTCTGTCTCAGAAGGGCCCGAAACCCTTCCATAAAAGACCGGAAACGACAGACAACATCCCAAGTGTGATCACTGCAGCCGTCTAGGCCATGTGAAGGACACTGGTTGGGAGCTACATGGGCGTCAACCAAGTCTGGGCCCAAATACACTTCAGCGACCTTCAGTGAGAAAGGGACCACCTGCGGCACTTTTTGTGGCTCAGAACACTGCACCCTCAGCAGCTCCTACAACTGGGGAAATTGACTCATTTTCTCCCAGTAATCTCGAGCAACTTCGTCGTATGATGGCCCAGCTCAATGGGCAAGCCTCCACTTCCACCTCCACCTATGCTCAGACAGGTATTGGATCTGCTTTCTCTGTATCCATTGTTCCTTCTAGTCCATCCTGGATCATCGATTCAGGGGTCCCGGATCATATGACTGATATGTCTTCAGTTTTCTCCAGTTATTCTATTTACTCTGGTCTTAACAAGGTAAGGATAGCTGGTGGCACCCTTTCCTCCGTTTCCAGGAAGGGAAATGTTCATGCCTCTTCAGCACTAACCTTGTCATCGGTACTGCATGTTCATCAGTTCACAGTTAACCTTTTATCTGTCAATAGCCTTACCAAGAATCTTAACTGTAGTGTAACATTTTTCCTCTCACTGTGTGTTTTAGGAACTGGAGTCAAGGCGGACGATTGCCAGTGGACGTGAGGAAGGTGGCTTGTACCTCCTGGATCGTTCAGTATCTTCTTCAGCGCATCAGTCCGTCGACCCCCCAACAAAATGGGAAAGCTTAAAGAAAAAACCGTCACCTTCTTGAGGTTGAGTGTGCCCTTCATCTGAATCCATCCTTCTGGTAGCGTATCTCATCAATCGCATGCCCTCTCGCATTCTTGGTTTACAGACCCATTTTTCTGTCCTGCTTCCTGATAGTCCAGCCTCCATTGTTCCTCCCAAAGTCTTTCGGTGTGTTTGCTATGTGCATGTTCATCGTCACTCTCGTGACAAACTTGATGCCCGGGCCTTGAGATGTATTTTCAGGGGGGTACTCCTCCACTCATAAGGGGTACAAATGCTATCATTCGGGTTCACGTCAATGTTTCACTTCTATGGACGTCACCTTTGCTGAGCACGTTCCGTTCTTTGGTAGTAGGGTCTCTCTTCAGGGGGGTGTGATATTGTGGAGGAGAACCATTTCCCCATGCCGGTTCCTGTACCCATCTCCACTCCTGTGCATATAGCTAAACCTGTGTCTACTATTGACAATGACACTTCTACTACTACAACGGTGAATATACGAGTTTATGTCAGATCCAGGAAGAAATGACAAGTCCCTGACTCTGTGCCTACCAGTCTACACTCGGATCTAGCTCCAGGTACTGTTTTTACCCCTGCTTTAGTTCGTGAGTCCTCAGAGACTCCTACTCCAGAGGAGGATCTGCCCATTGCACTTCGTAATGGTGTGCGTACTTATACCGAGCACCCTATCTCTCACTTCATTTCTTACCAATCCTTGTCTCCATCTTATCAGACAATTGTTAGCATTGTTTCGTCTGTTTCTTTGCCATCTACTATTGCAGATGCACTCAGTCACCCAGAGTGGGAAGGGGCTATGATAGACGAAATGCAGGCTCTTGAGAAAAACAAGACATGGGATCTTGTTCCTTTACCCAGGGGAAAGAAACTAGTTTGGTGCAAATGGGTCTTCATCGTGATGCACAAGACAGATGGTTCCATTGACAGGTACAAAGCTTGCCTAGTTGCCAAGAGGTTCACCCAGGGCTATGGGATAGATTACCAGGAGACATTTGCACCTGTAGCCAAGATGAACTCGATCAGGGTTCTATTGTCCTTGGTTGCAAACAAGTCTTGGGCTTTACATCATCTGGATGTAAAGAATGTTTTTCTACATGGGGACCTAACAGAGGAAGTTTACATGAAGTTGCCACCAGGGTTGAAGCTTGTTGGAAGTGAAGGCAGGGTGTGCAGACTAAAGAAACCTTTGTATAGATTGAAGCAATCTCCTCGAACTTGGCTTGAGCGGTTCAGCAGTGCAGTAAGAAAGGTAGGCTACACACAGAGTCATGCAGATCACACTCTGTTTGTGAAGCATCTACAGACCAGTACCACTGCATTGATCATATATGTAGATGACATAGTCATCACGAGGAGTGATCCAACAGAGATCACAAGGCTCAAGGCCTTCTTGTCGTCTGAGTTTGAGACGAAAGATCTAGGACCATTGAGATACTTTCTAGGGATTGAGGTTGCCAGGTCATCGAGAGGCATCTTCATTTCACAGAGAAAGTATGTTTTAGACTTACTAAGCGAGACTGGGTATTTGGGTTCGCGACCAGCAAATACTCCTATTGATCAGAACCATCAGCTGAATTCCGAGGACGGCACACTTCTAGATGATCCTGCCTTATTTCAGCGATTAGTTGGCAGATTGATATATCTGACCCATACACGGCCTGACATTGCTTACGGAGTAAGTGTCATTAGTCGATTCATGCATTCACCTCGGTCACCACATCTTGAGGCTGCTCACAGAGTTCTTCGGTATCTTAAGGGGTCACCAAGTCGAGGCATATTATTTGGAGTTCATGGCCACTTCAGAGTGGAAGCATACAGTAATGCAGATTGGACAGGTGCAGTGACTGATAGACGGTCTACATCAGAATATTGTACCTTTGCTGGAGGCAACTTGGTTTCTTGACGGAGCAAGAAACAACCAATTGTCGCCCGATCCAGTGCAGAGGCAGAGTTCCGCTCCATGGAACATGGAGTGTGTAAGCTCATGTGGTTGAAGATCATGTTAGCAGAACTGGGAGTCAAGGTGACAGACCCAATGAACCTCTATTGTGACAAAAAAGCGGCCATTAGCATTGCTCACAGCCCAATTCAGCATGACAGGACAAAGCACATCGAGGTCGATAGGCACTTCATCAAGGAGAAGCTTCAGCAGGGATTGATTTGTACACCATATGTAAGGACTCAAGAACAGGTTGCCGATATACTTACTAAGGGAGTCAACAAGTCAATCCTGAATACATTGATAGTCAAGTTGGGCATGATGGATATCTTCGCACCAGCTTGAAGGGGAGTGTTGGATTCTATGTACACCCACGTGGGGGTGCACTTAGTGGGCTGCGTCCCACTACCCCAAGTAAGGTTTATTGTCTATTGTTTAGAGGTTAAGTGGTGGTCCCACCCACTTAACCTACAATCTCTTTATTTTATGTTAGTGGGTTAAGTAGTGGGCCCCCACTTGACCCACAGGATTTCTCATTTACTTGTAGAAGGGATTTCTCCTTTACTTTTAGTAAGGATGCACATAGAGATGATCTGCCAATTAAAATTGACAACCAAGATGTACCTCAAAGTGACCATTTTCGTTACCTTGGTTCTATTATTTACAAGGAATGAGAAATTGAGGATGTTGCCCATAGAATTAGAAAGGGGGGGGGTGGGGTGTCAATCAGACTAAAAGGACAATTCCATTAGATCGGTGATACTTCATGGAACGGAATGTTGGGCAATGAAGAAACAACATGTTCATAAAATGAATATAGCCAAGATGAAGATGTTGAGATGGATGTGTGGTAAGACAATGAATGATAAAATTAGAAATGAATGCATTCGTGAAAATATAAGAGTAGCCCCAATAAATGACAAAATGAGGGAAAGTCGACTAAGATAGTTTATTCGTGTACAATGAAGACCAATGATAGCACCAATGAGGAGGAATGTGCAAGTTGAAGGGCCTAAAAGGGCGAGGGGAACGTGGAGTGAGGTTCTGAGAGGAGATTTTAAGAAACTTGCCTTAACGGAAGAGATGGCTTTAGCCAAAATTGAATGGAAAAACAACATTCGTGCAGCCGACCCCATACCGTTGGGAAAAGGCTTATGATGATATTGATTATAAAAACTTTTATTATACATTTTTTTTTTGATAAGTAAAACTTTTATTTATTATACATTAATTCCTCGATTCGAGACTCAATGAGGACTACATCATCAAGTCTGTAAGTCAAACTCAACCTGATTGACTTTCAAGCTATGATACCCGGATACTTCAAAATGGGTGCCTTATCCGTATCGGATACTCCCATTTTAAGTGTAAATACCATATCAGCCACGTATCCTTGCCGTGTCTGGGTAACATAGCTTTCAAGTCATGTTGACATTTCAAGTTCTAGGATCACATGCTTGCTTAGTATGCGATCTTTTTGTAATATATATGGATCACTCTAGTTGTAGGTTAAGAGTGCACTTCCAGTCAGAAGAGCTAAAACTGTAACCTTAAACATATCTGAATTCTGCAATCAAAAGTTACCTCATCCCGTGGTTTTCCTTCTGGGGAAGCCTCGGGAATTAACTCTGCAAGCTGGGAAGGATCATCAAAAGGATCATCCAATATATATGTGTGTTTGATTCTGATGCATTACAATAGGTGGAAGCATTAGTTGCAACTTACAAGCAGCGGAAAAAAAACAAGGAAAATTTGCAAAAGAGATGTCACAAATTATCTGTGAATCAGCAAAGCAAATAAGCACAGTGGGATGAGAATGAACCGGATATTTTTATATGGTCTTCCCTTTTCATCCACATATGCTTCATTTATCCTCGTCAAGGTCTCCAGACCTTCTGCAACCTCCCCAAACACCTGCATCAATGGAAATGTAGAGATTTTCCTTTACTTGTTTAAACAGATGGGAGGTTTAATACTCAAAGCCTTTCAGAGACAGTAGGTAGTCAGAAGACTCACAGTGTGTTTCCCATCGAGATAGTCAAGGTCATCACGCAGTGTAAAATAAAACTTAATGCAAAGAAGAAAAACAGCGTTAGTTAGAGCACATAAAGAGGATATACATAAATCATCAGCTAGAATTCGAAACTTCTAGTACACAGGTCAATTACCCCCACTTGAATGAATGATGGTGTCATTCTACTAGTCAATGTTCGATGAAGTTTTACAAGAAAACTGAAGTGTGGAGATGCATGGACAAAGTGGTGAGATGAATATCATAAAACTGAAACATTTTAGGGACAATAATTGTGTGTCTGCATCAAATTACAATAGAGCATAGATTCTTAATCTATCCAAATAAGGGATTCACGATTATCATAGTCAGGACACAGAATGCACAAGTAGGACTGTGCAACTAGCCAGTAGCCAGCTACATCCTAGTATGATGAATCATTTAGGCTTAGATATCTTAGCATTTGGAACATCTCATTATATTAGAGGATGCCAAATCGAATACCAACTAAAGGAAGTTTGAAATATTTAGAGTTCTCCCCAGGTAAAGGCATGAAAATATAACAGTATAGATTATGTTATACCTGAGAAGCATTAAGATTCTCTCCAGCAGTAGCCATAGCAACAGTGCCCATTTTAGAATGCTTCAAATCTGGATGTATCTCATCACCAAAAAAGCGAGCCTGATCGCCATAAAGGAATCTGAAAAAACGTGAAGAGGGATAAATAAAACAAGTAGGAACCACATTTACTCGTGCCAGATTACATAGAAAATGTTGGAAGTCAAATTATACCAAAAAAAAAAATCTTAAATATAGATTCCAGCAGGCTTCCAAAAATGTCGAAGCAAGCCTTATATCTAAAATAAGCTCAATTTGAAGGATTTATTCAAAAAAAAAACTGCAATTCCACATAGGTACAAGAGAAAGAGATAAGGATAAATAGTACACAATATTGAACATAATGAATCCAAGAGAAACGATCAGCTTCTCATTTGAAAGATAATAATTAGATAGTTCCCAAAAACTCAGGCTTGTTGTATTTGACATGTAGCTCTATATCTGTGATCAGCGTATGTTTTAGTTTCTTACTTGTAGATAGAATCCCCGCCAGTGCCCTTTCCAGTGGGGTCACCGGTCTGTGCAGTGAAATCCTTCTGAACTGTGTGAAATAGACAGCCATTGAAATACTTAATCCTACATTCAAGCAACAAGAAGAAACCATAAGCCAGCCTAAAACAATCAATCCGTCAACAAACAAGTAATATCAAAAATAAAAACATCAAATATTACACAACTCAACACCAACGGCTAATAAACGGAAAAAAAAAAAAAAGAGAGTAAAAAAATACATATATGTTGACTATCAAAAATATCTTAAAACATGTTTTTATCTATTTCAATATGCATAGATCCTTTATGGCTTCGTTGGTCTATGAGAAGTTACAACATATGTAAGCACAGCCTGATTAAAAAACTGAATTATTTTATGCTAAATAAGTATGTCCACCTCTTAGTTGCACAAAGCAGAAGAGAATGCAGAAGAGGACTCAGGTGAGGGAACAAGAGGCAGCTGTTGCAAGTAAATTTAAGTTAAATTATTTTCAGAAGTGAGACTGGGAGTGGCACCTAGGTTAGAAGGTTCCTGCTACTAAACTCCCCCACATTCATTAAGTACCCATTTCTGAAAACCTCAACCAAGAAAGGAATTCGAAAAACAAAATTATTGCACCAACTGATGAATCTGAGAGAATTTTCTGGTCCAGGTTTGAAACGTGTGTCATGGTTTATATCTTGTTATTGATTATTATATGTTATGTGAACATATGGATCCCTTGTTGGATCCATTCTCCAGGTTCAGAAATGTAGTTTGAAACGTAAGGATGCCAACAAAGTTACTCATATCACATAGTACGCATATGGATGTGGTTTCGCTCACATTGAATTCTTGATGGTTAGTAGGTACTCTAAAATGCTTCGTTTGACATAATTAGGCAGCATATCGAAGAACTTTGTTTCCAAATGGCTTGTTATTTGATACACACGATAAATGTTAATGGAAAACACAATAAATTTTGCTTGCAGATGACAAAAAGTTACATTTGACAGGTAAGGAGTAAGGACCGTATCAAAACAACAAGAGTATGCAATGTATAAGGTGTCATCTGGTGTCCTAAACTGCACTAATATGCCAAATAAAGATATCATTGGGAGAATGAAAATGTTAGCATTGTGACCGTGAGCTTCCCTATCATAGACCAATGTAATAAAAGTCGTTTCTTTTGTGAAATATTTCCATTTTGAAACAATCCAATAGAAAAAGAAAGGGCACATGCGACAGATTGCAATATTTTGCGAAACATTTTAATTGTGTTGAGCTACAGTACATTTCAAGTCAAAACTATATAAAATTGCAATAGTTCGGTGGATTCTACATACGGAAATATTTTGACCTGAAGCCTAAAAGACCCACTAAACTCTTCTTGAACTGATTTTTTTCATATCTTTTGATCTTCAACCAATCTAGGACAAAAATGACCATTACACACTTGAGACAAAATTTTGAGATTTTTGAAATTTTCAAGGTAACAGCAAAAATCTTTCAATAACTCAAATTTGTTGTAGTTTCTTGTTAGAAATATAGTTTTTTTTTATAAGTTTGTTAGAAATATAGTTTAGAGGTGTAAATGCATTGAATCTATGATTTGTGCACACAATTAAAAATTCTTACAGCAAAAAAAATTGAAAAGTGTAGAAAACCCTAAAAAAAAATTTCCACTTGAGCAAATTCGATTTTTCCCAAAATGGGCTGCCAAGATTTAGCAAAAAGATAACCTTTTGTACAACCTTTTAGAGAAGGAAATTCCAAGCATTCGTATCTAGAAAAGAAAGCTCAAATGGATAAAGATCTTGCAGAAGGAAAAAATGAAGGAAGAACATAAGGAGTGAGGAGGATAACTTACTTGCAGAGCTTCAAGAAGTTCTTAGTGGTTAAGGGGCAGCGATCTGTACGCAAATCTACAACGATATCTCCCAAGCTCGTCACAATGAGAACTGACATTCTCTACTATTTTTCTCTCCGAGAGATAAGGGGAGGGAAGCCTTGCCTGTATTCTTGTCTTCCAATATCCTGAAAAAACTTGATTGATCAGTTGCTGCAATGTTGTGATAGTTCCAATGGTGAGTTAAAAGATACAACCTCAATCTTTAGGGCCTGTCTGGAAGCCCAAAAAACAAGGCCGAAGGAGTTCAGTTCAGGTCCGGTCATATTTTTTTTGTTTTGTATCGGTGTAGGGGCCACGTTTTAGGGCCCCCTTTTTTCTGATTTCGCTCCTAAAACAGGTTTGATGTTGTCTTTTAACATCTTTTTAGGCCTTGTTTGGGAACACCTTATTTTCAGGACCTAGCCTAGCCTTAATCCGGTTCAACACTAGTTCTTAACTGGGTAGTTATCAACCTTTAACCTGTTCTGGTTTCCATGTTGTTTGGTTGACATTGTCATGTATTCTGGTTCTGGTTCTGGTTCTGGTTTGCAAGCTGTTTGGTTGGAAGATATCCAGTCTATGTAAACTTTTCGCATATTATGTAATAGAGAGATAGAGGGGGAAGAAGAAGAAGAGTCTTGACAATTTATGAGTAGCACAATTTATAAATCCACCATTTTATGTGTGATAATTAAAATGCCATGCTTTGCGAAATCAAAATGAAGATCTCAATAGATCACAAAGGTTCGATATAGTAATAACTTAAAATCTAAATCTATATAGTAAACAGAAAGTAAATCATTCAATCAACATTTCATTCATTCCACAATCCAATTTGCAATTGACTGCCACCTCATTCAAGAAGTAACTTCTAATCCTTAACTTCAATTTCAGTCTCTTGTACTTCTATTTCGTCTTGATCCTCCTGTTCAAACTCCATATTAAAAAGCTAATCATTCTTATAATAAAAAAATTCAACTAACTTGTTAATTATATGTAAATATATGCAATGCCTTCAAGGACTATAAAATGGAAAGAAATGGAGTAAGGTTTTGTTATACATGCGTAGATGATTATTTGAAATGTAAACAATGTGTATTTTAATATAAGTGCACCCATTAAGGGATGGGCCAAACATATATTGGGTTGGTGGGATAAGGAGTGTACCATATGGCTTTTGGGGGTGGATATCAACCTTTGATGGCCTCATAGTCCTACAGATAATAAAATGATAGATCTAGATAACACTTCTATATTCGAGATAAGAAGGCTTAATAACACACCCCAAGACAGTCCCTAACAAATAGGTTCAAAGACAACCCAACCATGACGAAGGCCAAGAGAAATGCAAAGATCCACTTCTTTGCTACCATGTCTAAGGAAAAACAATATGTAAGCCATAAACTTATGTTGAATTACAACCATCAAAGTGAAACGTCAACTAGTCTATTATGGTATCCAATTTTAAAGCCTCCAACGATGCATCAACCTAAAACCATATACAACATTGAATATGACGGAATTGTCTCAACAATCCTAATTAAAAAAAACTAACCTGAGATTTCTAAGTTACTCGCTCCCAAAAATTCCATACAAGTAAAGCAAATTATATATGAAAACAATCACCAAACGAGACTAAAGGATCGAACCTTTCAAGATAAAAGAATAAATATTTCTCGTAAGATGGGTTGCAAAGATAAGTGTCTATCTTCAGAGCTCAAGATATTAATCCGCTCTAATAATATCCATCAACTGCACTAATATCCAAAATGGATGGTCTACTGGTTTATATGCCTCAGAATATTCTATATATATAGTTCAGTGCATGGTTTGTTTTATTAAATTGATTGGTTTTCTTGGCACAAATTGTAGAATTAGTGCTTTAATTAAAATATCAAAAGCTTTTTACCTTTTTTATCATCCGATCTAACCAAATTGGATCATGTCCACCATGGTTGGCTTCAAGCATATATGGATAACACACAGGCATAGGGGCCCATTCATATTCCTGGGAAGAATAGAATGGAATAGTAGCATTGAATAAAGTTAGCATCTTTTGCATGCATATATGGATTTTATATGTATAAAATGGCTAGGATTTGTGGCAATGGGTTAGCTCAACCCACTAGCTATCTGGAATAATATTACTTATACTAGTTCCTGATCTTAATTATCGAATAATCTCTATTCGCCCTGCATGGAAGACTGTTTGGCTACATCTGTCCTTTTGGATTTATGTATTGCTTTCGTTAGTTTCATATACTATTTCATAGAGTACCGATGATGAACATTCCAATCATTTAGTTGTCCCATTGTCCCATCTTTGAATGACCAAGTTGACCAACAATTCAGAACATACAGCTTCTTCCTTCAATTGAAGACAAACGATTGTGGATATGGACCAAGGGTGGTGAGTTCTCAATTCATTCATTATGGGGGATTAGAGAGTTCCGTCGGTAATTCTTATTCTTTGGCTATGGTTTGAAAATCCAAAATCCCAACTAAAATTATTTTTTTCGCTTGGTTGTCATCGAAAGAGAAGATATTGACTGTGGATAATCTGAGAACCAGTGAGATCATCATTATAGATTATTGCTCAATGTGCAAGCATTGTGGCGGATCGGTTAATCATCTCTTGATACATTGTGATGTAGTGTGGGAGATTTGGTCTTTTTTTTTCTCGGAGTTCGGGATTAGATGGATATTGATGGGTTCCTTTCTGCTTCTTCTTCGAAGTTGGCAAGCTCGTGCCTTTTCCTTTAGAGGGCGGATGCTTCCTTTTGCAATTGCTTGGGGTATTTAGAAAGAGAGGAATCGAAGAATTTTCGAAAGAAAGAGTGAAAATCTGGCATCGATCATTATGAATATTTAGAGGACGATATTTCTATGGTCTAAGGCGTGTGAAGAATGTAGAGGGCTTTTCTTCGAGCATTTTGTCTTCCGTTGGGAGGCGCTTTGTTCGAGACATGAGTGATTGATGATATGTTTTTTTGCTTTTTGCTTTTTGTTTGATTTCAGCCTACTGTAAGTCATCTCGGCCTCTTTAGCCGTTATGCTTGTATAAATTTGCTTTTAAGTTTTTAGTATAATTTACACTTATAAAAAAAAAAGGACCAACAATTAGGATGGCTAATAATTTTAGGTTCTTCCCATGTTTCTAGGAAGAACAATAGATTTTAATCGACATAAACAAATGCACATCAGGTCCCCCAAGGTTTTCTGATTTCTCTAGTTACATTAGACTTTTATGGTCTGTCATCATCTTGATCTTAGTTCAGTAGATCTTTAAACCCAAAACATTATCAATTTTAACACATCAATACCAGTTGAAAGCCTATATTGAATCGATTATCAACTGTTATTCTTTCCTTCCATCTTCATCAGTTATCCTCTAAATCCATAAAATGAGGGACCTAACCTTTAACCTTTCCATGGAAAAAGGCTCATTTATAGTACATAACAGCAGGATAAAACTATGAAAAAAAAAAAATAAGAACAAATATCGAGAAGGGGAAAGATCAGAGAAAAGCATACCTTTTTGTCACTCGACAAAGGGGACGCCCTTTCTCCTCCGCTTTCAATTCACCCGACTTCTCGATAAACCCTGGGAGGTGTTTCTAAGAACAAGTGGGGGATGAAGGCGCCGAGAACAGCAAAGAATGTGACTTTTTTGCCTTTTGTGGGGTTGGAGATGGTAGTTGTTTGGAGTTCTCCAGATGATTTCAGCTAAGATAAATGGATTTGGGGAACTTGTTCCCAACGGAAATGGTGGCGGAGATGGTTGAGGTGGTGGTAGTGGTGAATCAGAAAGGTATCGGTCGGAGTTTGAGGGGAGAGGAAAATGTCTGAAAATAGGGCTTGGGTTGGGGTGGAATGTTCTTGGGGGTGAAGGGATAAAGAAAACGAAAGATAGAGGCAAACACAACAAGCCTCTCGATGTATTTGTTCTTTGTTGAACCCTATGAATGTTTTAATGAGTTTCCCAAAAACTTAGCCGCTAGATAAATGTGAGTCAAAAAAAAATATATCACACCAGTTTCCCACATCCAAATGGCTTGATTAAGGTGCCATTATGGGCCCGTTTGGCAAATCAGTGGAAGCAAAAAGTAACTTTTAAATTAAGTAGATGAATTAAAAGTTTGGTAGTTGAAAGCAAGGTTTATAGGAGGCCGTTTTAACGGTTAAACGGACTGGGGGCGTTACCGTTTAAACGGCCGTTAAAATGGATTGAAACGGCCAGGGGCAAAAATGAAAAAAATGGGAAAAAATGGAATTTAACAGAATTAAACGGATTTTAACGGTTTTAACGGAAAATCACGGAAAAATTGGCGCTGAAATTCAAATTTTGAAATTTGAAAATTTAAAAAAAAAAATGGAATTTAACTGATTTTAACGGAATTAAATGGATTTAACGGCCGTTTTTTACAAGAAATTTTTCAGAATTAAATAGCCGTTTAAACAAAAAAAAAAAACGGTCGTTTTTTTCAAAACCGATAAAACGGTTTTAACGGAAACAGGATTGGGGCGTTACCATTTAAACGGCTGTTTTTAAAACCATGGTTGGAAGCAAAAGTTTGTTTGGTAAAACATTGACTTATAAGTCAAAAAGGCAAAAAGTTAGTTTGGCATGTATTAAGTCAAAAAGGCATTTTTGTACAATCTTATACATATCATATTTCAATAAATTATTGATAAAGACTATTATAACCACTATCATATATGTTGAATTTTGTTTTAAAAAATTATTTAAGTAATAAACGACAAACCATGTGCTTCGTTTTCTTGGTAAATAGTTTTGAAAAATAATAGCAGTATACACTTCCTTTATTTTTGAAAAAAAAAAGTATCAACATCTCAGACAAATCTCAACCTAACAATAAATGGTTAAAGAAGATGTTGGGCAGACCATAAGGACGTACAAATTTAGCGGAGATGAAAACGCAAATTTACATGTCAAAGAAAGCATATGGGTTGGAAAAAATGTTAAAGAAGATATTGGGCAGACCATAAGCACATTCTAGCGACAAATAATACATTTGTAACTCATAATAAATCCTTCGTAATGTACATATTTTGTATGGAGTTATAAGCACCAATAGTGTTGCAGTAATGTGAAAGCATCTCTTTGGGATTTTCATTTGAGAACTTATTTTTATATAAAAAACTATGATTTCTGGCTAATTGTCACTACAACCAATTACAATGTGAACGAAGGCAATGCATCTTATGACCGTTCAGTTCTTAGCAAGGAATACCTTTCTGTTTGCCCAGACGGTGAGTCATTCAAACGATTAAATCAATTTGTTTAGGTTATAGAACAGGGTTGATTGAATTTCAGGTGTTCTTTTGTGTGGCATCTTCATGGTTAACAATTTGATTTATTCTTTGAAAGTTTTGTGTATGTGACCATGTGCTATCCCCATTTTCAACAAATAATACAGCTCAGGAATTTCATGAGGAATGCTATCTGGACTACGCTTCTAATAGCACTTTCATTGTTCTTATACCTAAGAAACAGGGGGTTGAGGGCATTTCTTGCTATAGACCCATCAGTTTAGTCGGGAGCGTGTATAAGATCTTGGCTAAGACTTTGGCGTCTAGGATTAGTAAAGTGCTTGCTTCGGTGATATCGCCTTCGCAAGGAGCTTCTGTGAAAGGAAGGCAAATCTTAGATGGAGTGCTTCTGGCCAATGAATGCATCGATTCTAGAAGGAAGGCGGGGATCACAGGATTAGTGTGTAAAATCGATATGGAAAAGGCCTATGATCATGTCAACTGGAGCTTCGTTGACTATATGTTAGAAAGGATGGGCTTCGGTCCGAAATGGAGAAAATGGATGGAAAAGTGCATATCGTCGGCCTCCTATTCCGTTCTTGTCAATGGGACATCGGCTGGATATTTTCGCAGTTCCAGGGGGTTAAAGCAAGGAGACCCGCTATCTCCGTACTTGTTCATTATTATAGTAGAGGCGTTGGGCAAAATGATCTCCAGAGCAGTAGAAATCGGGAGGATTGAAGGTTTCAAGATAGGGACGGGTATAGAGGCGATTTCCCATCTTCAATTCGCAGACGACACGTTGGTGTTTGTTGACGAGTCCACATCCCAGTTACTGTTCTTGTGGGGGCTCCTTGTTTGTTTTGAGGCAGTCTCAGGATTAAGGGTCAACCTGTCCAAGAGCACTATTTACGGGGTGGGCGAGGTTAACAATATGAAAGAGTTGGCTAACATTTTCGGCTGCGAAGAGGGTATTTTGCCTACTGCCTATCTTGGGCTACCTTTGGGGGCTAATTATAGATCCAAAACCATTTGGGACCCGGTTAGGGAGAGATTTGGATACAAACTAGCCTTGTGGAAGACAAAGTACCTTTCCAAAGGTGGTAAATTGGTCGTTATTAAACACTGCCTTTCCAGCATGCCTATTTATTTTATGTCGCTCTTCACTATGCCAAAATGCATCGCCAAAGCTCTTGAGAAGTTAATGAGAGATTTCCTCTGGCATGACAAGGAAGGGGAAGGAAAGTTCCATCTGGTAGAGTGGAAATCCATATGTCGTTCTAAGAATCAGGGTGGATTGGGAATCAGAAGTTTATCTGTCATGAACGAATCTCTACTGGGTAAATGGTTGTGGAGATTTGGGGAGGAAGAAACAAGTTTATGGAGAAAGGCCATGGCAAAGAAATATGGGATTGCAACTTTCGATCAGGAAAGGCGAACCATTCCCTCTCCATATGGGTGCAGCGTGTGGAAAGGTATCATGAAGGTGTATGATAAGTTCCAGGAGGGTGTTTCTCAAAAGGTAGGCCTTGGTGATAGAATCAGATTCTGGGAGGATAGATGGTGCAACCATATTCCTCTCATGGAAGAATTTCCTGAGCTCTATTCCATATTTGAAAAGAAGAATTGCTCTGTTTTACAATGTTCTGTCTGGGAAGGAGATAATCTGGCATGGAATATGGGATTCCGGAGACGCCTTAATGATTGGGAGATTGATTCCGTGTCCAGACTTTTGATGCGTGTTCAGGAGGTTCGCCTTTCTTCTTCAGAGCCGGATAAACGCCTTTGGAGATGGTCGAAAGATGGCAGATTTTCAGTCAGTTCCTTCTACAATTCTCTACTCCCCCATTATGATGTCAGATTCCCGGCCTCGTTCATATGGGGCTCGAAGTTGCCATCAAAGATTGCTTTCTTCTATTGGCTAGTGGTTCGGGACAAGATCCTGACTGTGGACCACTTGATTGCTCGTAAGATCATCATTGTCGATTTCTATTCTCTGTGCAAACACAATGGTGAATCAGTGGATCATTTATTGCTTCACTGCGACATGGCTAGAACTATTTTGACAGCTTTTTTGGCAAAGTTCAGGATTAATTGGGTATTTCCTCTCTCCATTATGCAACTCACTATGAGTTGGGCTACATCTCCCTTCTCTTCCAAAGGTCGTACCTTATGGCGTTTGCTCCCTTTTGCGATTTGTTGGGGCTTGTGGAAGGAACGGAATCTTAGAGTTTTTGAAGGAAGGGAGACGTCAGAGGAGAAGCTTATTCTCAATATCAAAGGTCTTCTTTTCTACTGGTCCAAATCGTTTCTCGAATGCCGTGGCTTGCTATTCGAGGACTTCGTTTTCCGCTGGGATTTTATATGTCAGAGAGATATAGCCTAGTTCTTCTCTCATTTTTCTTTTCCCTTTCTTGTTTTTTCTTTCGATTTTCTCTGGCTGTTTTGTAGCTTTTGCCTTTTAGAAGGTCATCTCGACCTCTTAGGCCCCTTTGTATCTTTTCTTCTCTCTTAATATATCTTTACACTTATCAAAATAAAAAAAAAATTATGGTACTGAAAGAAAGTCGCCATATGGGTAGGCTGGGGATGTTGAAGTGTTCCGGCATCATAGTTATTGAGTCTATGTATTTGAGATTTGGAGATTGATAAATAATTATTTTTAATGAGTAGAAGTTTCTACTTTTCAATCTTGCTATACCACCCTGATTTTTTAGGGTCTTGTTGTAAGGAGGTTCTACTGTTTTGAAAACTCTCTTCATAATTGTCGATTTTTAAGCTAGATTATAGAAATCTGGTTTCTGTCCATCATCTATGAAATAATTCATTGAAGCTTGGGGGTGGGGGGCCTATCATTGTAATGGAAAACTCTACTTGACTTGTCCATTGCAGACCAAGTGGGAGAATTTTGGTTGTGGTTAGCACTGAACGCGATTAGACAATGCTCCTGTTTTTTTCCCTGATCCCGAATTAGTAATGGTTTAGATTTCCGTGTGAATTGGCACAAGGTGGCGATAAACCAATTTAGGGATCAACCCCTCTTGCTAGTCTTACCAACCCCCTTGTTTTGGACTAGTTTTAAAATCTCAGTCTTGTTCATGTCTTGGTAACTTGACTGAATGAAACATCTTGATTGAGATAGAACGAGACATCAAGAAAAAACAATATGTCTCGATAAACGAAGTGAAGTATATTAATCAATCCGAATTTACAACCAAATCCAATTCTAAAATATGAAAAAAAGAAACAGTGTTTCAACATTTAAGTGGTGGATGGAAAACTGTTACTAGTAACAATAATGCTATTGTGCTACTGATTATTTACACTTCTTAGAGAATATGCTATTCGACAAAAAAAAATTGAATTTTCAGGAGTGAAAGATGAGGATTGCACAAGACCATCACCCACACAACCCTTTCCCCACACAACATAGAAGACATAGGTGACCAAATATCACCAACTCCAAACTACATAATGTTCCAACAAGACAAATTCCATTCAACCTCCACTAATAGAACTGCCAGCAGTGAAGGGTAGTGAATGTGAAAGAGAATAACAAACTGAAAAGACCAACATTCACAAAGATTTTCCGCCACCCAATCTCACACCACAACCAACAAAATAGATAAC
This sequence comes from Euptelea pleiosperma, assembly GCA_035048495.1. Classification (NCBI taxonomy): domain Eukaryota; kingdom Viridiplantae; phylum Streptophyta; class Magnoliopsida; order Ranunculales; family Eupteleaceae; genus Euptelea; species Euptelea pleiosperma. Next base: position 40,136,784 of record CM068552.1, on the reverse strand, counting down.
CTTTAGAAAGTGTTAGAATAACTAAATCAGCTTAAAATACATAATTCTTTGGAGATATTGACGGTGGATCATTTGCTAGCTCACAAGATCATAATAATCGACTTTTGTTCTTTGTGTAAGCACAGCGGGGAATCAGTTAACCATCTTATTCTTCATTGCGAGGTGGCCAGAGCAGTGTGGACTTCGTTCTTTGCGGAATTCGGGATTGATTGGATTCTTCCTTCTTCCCTAATACTTTTGGTCTCGAACTGGGTCACAAAAGCTTTCTCATCTAGAGGGCGTATTATATGGAGATTACTCCCTTTTGCCATTTGTTGGAGTCTCTGGAAGGAACGCAACCGAAGAATCTTTGATGATAAAGAAGACTCAGTGGATAATATTATCATGAATACCAAGGGACTGCTCTTCCTTTGTCCAAAGTCTTCCGGGAATGTCGTGGTTTGTTCTTTGAAGATTTCGTATGCCGTTGGGACCTACTTTGTTATAGAAATGCTCCTTGATTTGTTGTTTTTTGTTCTTGTTTTGGTTTGTTGTTTTGCCTGAGGAGGTCTCCTCTTTGTACTCTTTCTCTTTTCTCAATAAAGCTATACTTATCAAAAAAATAAATACATAATTATAGATAATAATGCTACATAGTGATCACCATTTTAGAAACTTTTAACTCTATTCAAAAATGTCAAATATTATAAATACTACGCAATTGACCCCAATTAGAGCACCTGCAGTACAAAATTCAATCCCACCATAAAAAAAATTTCGAAAATGCCGATAGATATACTGCTTTGCGACCACAATTCCTTCACTCCGAATCTATTCCCAACCCAGCAATCTCAATCTTTTAAGCTCTCATTGAGTCTGGGATCTTTCCGGTCAGACCCCTGTTTGAGAGATCAAAGATGATCAAGTTCTGTAAATTCTTCCACTTGAGCCACTTAAGATCTCCACTGGCTATTAGATACTCCCATATCTTCTAAGGAAACCATAAGAATCGTGATAAACCATCCCCCAACAGGTCAAAAAATAATTATAAGCATACAGAGAAATCATTGAGAGTCGTAGGTCGAGAAGATGAAGAACCAAAACCTAAGAACAAAATAAATAAATACCTAGAAGGAGAGATGGGAGGAGGGTTCGTACCTTGAGTGAGGGGGAGCGACAGCGGTGTCCAACTCGGGTGAGCAGCGGTGGTGTTAATGGAGATTGCAAAGGGAGAAGAGAAAACTCCAATCCCTAATACGTTGAAGACGACGGAGACGGGATTGGAGTGTAATTTTTTTTTTCTTTAAAACGTTTTAAAGGGGTAAAAGTGGTATTTTGAAATATTCAGTTGTTTAGGGATAGGGAAAGGGTCGCTCTACGGGCGCCCACCTGGCACCAACATTTGATGGGCACCCACATTAAACTCAAAAAAAAATAAATCTAACTTGGGCTCGTGGCCGTGGGTGACCTGATGGCCATGGCTGGCTTGGCAATGGGTGCCATGGTAGCCACGGTAGTTCAGGGCCATGGAGGCAAAAAAAAAAACATTTGCGGGTTTGCCACATATTGTCCATCCATCGATGCGAGTATGGGGTGCTCCAAACCACCACTCTACTACCACCACCACTCCAACATCACTACCAACTCCACCATCACCACCACCACCACCAACTCCACCACCACCACAAACTCCGCCACCACTACAGCACCACCACCACCACCACTCTACAATCATCAACTCCACCATCGATCACCACCACTCCAACACCAACTCCACCATCACCACCAAGAAGAGGAAGAGAAAATGAAAAATAGAGAAAGAGAGAGAGGGGGGAGTGTAGGTTCGTCATTTTTTTTGCGAATAGAGGTATTAAACGTGGGTGCCCAAACAAAACTGTAAAGAGATGGGGAAGGGTAATTTGGTCCTCAAAAATTAGTTTATTTTGTGGGTGCCCGACTTAAAAAGGTGGGTGCCCATAAAGCGACCCTTAGGGATATTTTAGTTGCACACACAAATTGTGAGGGCACCCGACCTATTGAAAGAACCCCACGAATTGTGTTTCAATTTGTTTAATTTACCCTTCCACGAGTTAGACTCGAGATCACCTTCAAGCAAGCATTCAGGGACCCACGTGGCACACTCTTAGAGGACTCTGACCATATGGACGATTGGCCAATCCCTAGGTGGATCTACAAACCAAAAATAAGCCTGATTAATGATTCATAGGCGTTGGATTTGACGTTATTTTCATGGGTTGGTTTTAATCGTGGAAATTTGAGCATTATTGACCATTATTTTGAAGTACAAAGATCCAAAGGTTTGAAATCACTAATCAGTCTGATTTTTGGTTTGTAGGTCCACCTAGGGATTGGAAATACATCAATACGGTCAAAGTCCCCTAAGAATGTCCACGTGGCTCATATTGCGCGGTCATCACAGTTCTATCCTAAAAAAATCACATATATTATTTGTCAACATAATTGTCGATGGAATTCTAGAAACAAAAAGGATAAAAGAAAAAAGTATCGAATGAATGTTTAGTTTGGGTGCCCTCACAATTTAAGGGGTGCGACAAAAATTTCCCTAAAGTTTATAAAGCACCCACAAATTTTTTTTGCTTCAACCAAAATCAAGTTTTTGACTAAAAAATCAATTTTGTTTTCGATAACTAAATGGACTTTTCAACTTATTTTTATTTTAAAAAGCCAAAATATTACTTCTTTTTTAAATTGCCAAAATAGGCACTTGCGACGTGGGTGATGTTCCAGTAATAGCATTGTACTAATACAGTCTATGGGGGACCCACGTGCATCTTACATGTGTCAGCAACTTAGATATCACCGACCCTATAGATGTTTGGCCCATCCCTAGCTAGACCTACAAACCAAAATTCATACTGATTAGTAAATTCTATCCATTAGATTAGAGTCTTTTCATAGGTTGTTTTTAACCGTGGATTTTGAATACTATTTGGAAGAAGTTGCACACTTTTAGACACCACTGACGGTGTGGATGTTTGGCCCATCCCTAGGCGAAACCTACATGCAAAAAAATCAGCATGATCAGTGATTTCTAAGCATTCGATTGGAGTCATTTTCATGGATTGGTTTTTAACTTTGGAATTTGAGCATCACTCCTTAGCACATAACTCGAGGTGCGTTTTTGGCCAATAACAAAATGACACTGTCGTGGATGCCCACGGACCTTGGACTATGTGATCATTACTCTTTTAAGTATAGGAACTTTTAATTAACTTTTTTAGTTTATCTTTTTTTGTTTTTGGTTGCAGACATTGAATTTGGACACACAAATAGTGTCACATGGCACACTTTTAGAGACCGTTGACCATATGGATGTTTGGTCCATCCCTAGGTGGACTTACCTACTAAAAGTCATCACGATTAGTAATTTCTATTCGTTGGATTAGAATAGCTTTCTTGGTTTATTTTTAACCGTGGATTTTGAGCATTATGCTCCAAAGGTCAGAAATCACTACTCAGGCTAACTTTTGCTGCCGCAGTCTACCTAATGATGGGCCAGACATCCATACAGGCCTCTAATAACGTGCCATGTGGCTCACGTTGTGGTATGTTATCAACGTTTATGATGAATGTCTGCCATCAAATGTTTTCTCTTGGAAGGAGTTTGTGTGAACTAGGGGTGTCAACGGGTTGGTTCCAGTTCGGTTCCTAAGGTGGCCAGAACTGGAACAATCGGTTCCAATTGTTATCGGTTTGGTTCCTTAACGGTTCTGGTTCTCAAAGTGATGGATCCGGAACTGGAACTAATTATGTATTTCTGTCAGTTCCGGTTCTGGGTATAATGGGCCAAATCTTGAGAATTTTTACACTGTATTCATACATTGGTACCGGTTCTTATCAGTTTGGTTCTAGTTCTTATCGGTTTCGGTTTCATATTAGACTACTAGAACCGGAACCATTATTTTCGGTTCAGTTCCGGTTCCGGTTAAACGAGTAAAATTGACACCCCTAGTGTGAACGCATTTAATACGTTTACAGGAGGGCACGTGGCTCACATTGTGATCTGTTATCGACGTTGATGATGGATGTCTGCCATCAAATATTTTTCTTTTGGAAGAAGTTCGTGCGAAAGGATTTAATACGTTTACAGTAAGGTCATGTTTATTTTTTACGAACGCACGCTTTTTTGGTGCCGATGTGCATACTTTGGCCAAAATGTGTGTTTGGTTGCACCAGTAGACGCGACTCACAATGTGCATCAGGGTCCGCAACGTGCGCCAAGGCGCGAGTTGCGACACACACACACTGAGAATCGGAACATGCACCAAATCGAAAGTTGTAATTTGTGCCGATGTGCCATGTGACACACTTTTGGTGCGTCTCACGGTGCATTGCACTATACAACATATTGCTTCTCCTCTGACTAAAATAATCGTCCTAACCTAGCTCCCTCGAACTCGCTCTCCGACAGCTCCACCGATTCTCACTCTCCAAACTTGCTCTCCAACGTCTTCTTTGGCGACGACAACTCTCGATCTGGTACGTCTCTCATTCTCTCTCTTTTGGTCCTCTACAGTACCATTTTCGCTCTAAAGGGTGCCATGTTTTGCTCCTAGTGATGATGAGCTTCATTTTTCATTGAAATATACAATGTTTTGCTTATCATTAAATATGAGCTCCATTTTCGCCCTAGAGATGCAATGTTTGCTCATTAATGATGATGAGCTCAATTTTTGCCTTATAGATACAATGTTTTGCTCAACATTGAAGACGAGCTTCATCTTCGCCTTAAAGATGCAATCGGCAGTGAAGATGAGCTACATTTGCCACTCTCATTGCCCATTAGTGAGGCAGGCTGCCCGGATTAGTTACGATAGATGATAGTTTTAAATCTTTTTGTTTTGTGGTCTTGGTTTAAGTAGGAGTTGAATATGTCTATTTTTGTTAAATATGTTTTGATTTTAGTATGAGTTGAATTTGAATATATTTTTTGTTAGTATGAGTTAGATTTGTGTTGTTTTTGGTATATTGTGAGTTGAATTTGTTTATTTGTATTGTATAATGTGTTTTTGGTTTAGGTACGAGTTAAATCTGTTTATTGCCAGTTATGGGTTGAATCTGAATCTGCGTGTGGTTAGTACGTATGAGTTGAATATATTTGTGTAAAATGTGTCTTTTGTTTAGTATGAGTTGAATCTGTCAACGAGCATTCAAGGTTGGCATGAATCTGTAATGTTCTCTTGTGATTTCTCACATTAGCAATTGTCCAACTAGAATATATGTTGTTCTTGATGTTTAAACATTTTAGTCCCTTCTTCTAAGTTCATACCATGTATGTTATTGCTAGATTTTGTGAAGATGTATTATGTACTTCCGTGTATCCACTCTATAATATTATTATTCGTGTTTTACACTGGGAGTTCATAATAACATGTTGAATGCTCTAGATTGATCATAAGAATTCATTGGTTGTTACAGATGACAGTGTCTAGGAAACCTATATACTAGTATGTAAGCATTTATTCCAGCATGGTCTTATTTCAACTCTACTCTCTAACTTAAAAAAGACCAATTACATGTAAAAAAATGAATAACATCTTAATTATAAACATGACACGCCTTGTAAGTCCACCACAAGAAATTTGACTTTTAGTCGTGAACATTGTCGCTGCTAAATCTTTTAGTGGCGATATTTTAATCGCCACTACGCTGCCACTGAAAGTGCTGTGGCTAAAGATTTTACCACTAAAAGTGAAACGTTTAGCTGCGAAATTATAATTGTTACTAAAATAAAACTTCTAGTCACGCTATTTTTCATCATTAATTCAACAAAATTATTGTCACTAAAAGTATAAATCGTCACTAAAGTATAAAATAAAATGGGTTTTTAGTGGCAACTTCTAGTCGGCTACAAAAGTATACATTTAACTGCAACTAAATGTCGTCATAAAAAGTGCTTGGTATCGTAATTTTTAATTGCGACTTCGACTCGCAACTTAAAAGTATATGTTTAGTTGCAACTATATGTCGCCACAAAAAAAGTTAGGTATCGTAGTTTTAGTGGTGACTTATTGTCGCGGCTAGAAATTTGATGGATAAAAAAATATATATTTTTAATGATTTTTTTCATTTTGTATACATGTTATGTCATGAACATACTTATATATAAAATGTGAATATGAAAATTTAATCACTACCAACTATTGAAACATAATTTTAAATTTAATTCATCTAAGTAAAATAATCATTTATAAATTTAATTAAACTATATGTACATTGTCGTAACAAAAAATACAGATAAAAATATCATGATCATCGAGTTTTTGAGAAGCCAAGTATCAAATGTCTCTGGCCTGCAAATAAAATAAAATATGATTAGATACTATCCAAAAAATATAACATACGAGATATGTTATAAATAAAAAATAATTAATATGCTCTTACATTCTTAAGGTAAATAACTCAAACGAGTCCAAAGCTTCAGTGCCACAGTCTAAAACTTGTATCATATCAAAATAACTCAACTACTAAGTTTGACATATACCTACAGAAATTTTGACAGAGTTGTCTCATTTGTTTAATTAACACTTGAAAATTTATCACCAAACATAAATAATTTATTAATTGAATTAAATATCCATACAATCACTGAACTTAGCCCATCACAAAGAATCATCCAAGTACTAACTAGTAATTTTAGGATGTACGCAGTATCAATTCAACAAATAACAATCCCGTACATTTTATTCGACCATTTTTTAGTAAATTTGACTTGATCAAGTTCACTAAGTGAGTTTTTAGGCCATGAAAACAACTATGCATGTAATGGCTCAGGTTTGTTTTTAAAATCGGGTTTGTTTTTAAAATCTTGCATTGTCATAGGATCCCAAAAAACATATGAAACAACCAATGAATATGAAATTAGTAAACCATGTATCTTTCAAAAACAAAATATAAGCATGGCAAAAAAGGAATAAGGTACAACCGTACAACCTTCTTCAATAAATCTAACGCAAAAAATACTCCAAGCCCTAGAATCCTTCAATATGAAAGCTATAAGAAAAGGTTGACACACCCTTTGAGGCCACTGACCCAAAATGTTTGACTCGCCCCTTGGTGGACCTACACTAAAAATCAGCACGATGAGTGATTTTTTTATTTATTTTTGATAATGCAGGTATCCCCCTACACAATTGCGATGGGACTAGTCTTACAGTTGTGCGCACTTACCCAATCCTTCCCGTACACACAACACGGTCCAGTCTCAAACTCATGACCTTGGGGAGCATACCCAAGTCGCTACGTCTTACCATTGAACCACTCCCCTTTAAATGGTTTCAAGAGGTGCAACACGAGGACTTCTTAAGAGGGTCACCCATCTCAGTACTACCCTCACCCAAGCACGCTTAACTACGGAGTTCTGATGGGATCCAGTGCATTAGTGCTGGTATGATCGCACCCTGAGTAGTGATTTCTAACCGTTGGTTCAAGCACTCTTCCATCATGATTCGGGAACATGCCTATGGATGGGTTCCAAGGCCATGATGAGAAAGTGATCAAATATTTTTTTTTTTTTTTTTTACGAGTAGAAAATACTCGAATCTCATGGCTAGAAATCACCAAGCATGCTGAAGTTTGGTGTCTAATTCCACCAAGTTAGAGGTAGACCAGACAGTCATGGGTAAATGAGCCTGTAAGAATATGCCACAAGGCATTTTAGGATTTTGTGTCAAACTTTTGATAAGAATTATGTTTCAGTGTATTTTTTTTTTCAAAATTAAAGGCCCAACGGACAAAGACTCATACTGATGTGATAGCTCCAATCCAATACGAGAAAAGTTCACCTCGAATAGCCATGCTATACACTCTTTTAGACCCATGAATGGTTGGCCCAGTCCTTAGTAGTAGTCCTATGAAAAGATTCAGCTTGATTAGTGATTTCTAGCTATTGGATTTGAGTACCCCAAAAATGCTTGAAGCCATTGGCTAGAAATCACCATACGAAAAATGCTCAAATACAATGGCCAAAATCACCATTTATGTTAGTGTGCATATATGTCGTAGTTTCTATTACCATACTCTATTCGAACTTTGGTTAACGTAAAGGCCAAGACTAGAAAGCGTGGAGAAGCAGTATTTTGATGTAAGGAAGCAACAATAATAGGCTGCTTGTAAGCAAAGCCCTGTCTTTCTTCTTCTTAGCACTTTTGGCCAAAAGGATCGACTAATAGCTTATTTGCACTTGTAATAGTTTTTATATATCATATGAGACCACAACTAATCATATCATATAATTGGTAGAATTAAAACTAATGTGATGTAGGAGCTGATCTAAAGGTAAAATTTAGCCCAATTGGGACTAAATGGGATGCACAGCAAGGCCATAAGAACCTCGAATCATGTTCTCTCTCTTCACTTCTATTCTACAAAGTTGCTCCTCCAAGCTTTCTTCTCTCTCTTCCTCTGCAATCCACTTCTTCTCAAACATCTCTTATTTCTTTCTTGTATCTTTATTTTTTCATCTTCGTCGAAGCTTACCATTATGTGGAGAGCGTAAAACGATAACGTGGGGGAAAAATCCCGTCTATCCTTCCCTCACGATCCCGAGGATTCGGATTGATGAATAGTGGGTGAACTGCCCGGTGAGGTCAACCTTACTTCCGATGATCCCGAGATGATTAGGCCGTTTGATCCTTCTTGCCTGGATCAGTTCCTCGTACTCCGGTCGTCGGGTACCTGCAAATTACACTCCGACGCTCAAGTCAGTGTGGATTCAAATACTCTTGAAGGAACTTGATACCTGTCTATCTCTTTCTCTTGTATTTTTTGATCTATTCTTCACTCGATATTCTTTTCTTTTTACAGGGCCCTCAACAAGGAGTGCGTCATTGTTGAAGAGTCTGCAACCGTCATTTTTTGATAACGGTTTTCTGTTATGTTTCTTGGTCCGAGGGGAATATTTCGCCCGAGCGCTCTGCGAGTTGACATTTGTAAACGTCATGGTCTCATGCCTGTCAGTTTTGGCTGACAAGCCTTTTCTATTGGTTGGTTGGCCCTTTCAGATGTTCCGACATGGAACAATCTTTAATCGGCTGGCGTCGGCAGGTGTTCAAATAAAGACGAATGCCCGCTCCTGTTGCTTCGACTAGGCCTATACTTTAGTCGAATGGTGTCGGAAGCCATTCTATCAAGGATGGACGACTTCACCCGTCGGCTCCGACAGGATCATCCCTTAGTCGGACGGTGTCGGTAGCTATTCTGATTAGGACGAATGGCTGCTGTAGTTCCGACTAGTCCTATCCTTTAGTCGAACGATGTCAGCAAACATTCTGTCAAGGATGGACGGCTTTTCCCGTCGGCCTCGACAGGATCATCCCTTAGTCGGCCGGAAAACACGTGCCCCGACAATAAGATATGTCTGTTGGATTCTCGGCCGAGGTGGTTCGTGACCTATGGAAGCCAACGTGCCTCCACTCGGAGAACATGCCTCATTAAGTGACACGTGGCATTGTCTTAGCTTCTCAAAAAATAGGGTACCCACGGATAAGAAATCAACGGAACTCACTCAATCTTTTTTTCTTATCGATTCATATGAAAGTTTAGATCTCATATGTCTCTACGACGGGATAATGGAAGATAAATAATGATTAAAGAATACGTCACTTCAACTATTAAGAACACAACCCATGAGAAAAGCTCTAATTTAATGGATAAGTTAAATCTTAGTATTTAGGTCCATAAAGATTGATTGGTAAAACATCATATGGTCAGTGTTGATGGGTCTCTCTACTCAAATAATGATCAAGATCCGCGACTACAATCAAAAGAGCAAACCGATGACGAGGACAAATAAATCGATAACAATGAAGATAAAAATTATGACAAGTGCAGACCGATGACAAGGAAGGGCGAACCAATGATGAAGTGCAAACCAATGACAATGAAGGCCAAACCGATGACAATGAATAGAAAAACGAGGGCAAAGAAGTGCAAACTGATAACAAGCATGTGCAATCCGATGACAAAGAAGATCAAAACGTGACAATGAAGTGCAAAACGATAATAAAGAAAGGCAAACCAATGAAAAGGAGTGGAAAAACAACGACATAAAAATGCAAACGGATGACAAAGAAGTGCAGATCGGTGACGATAAAGAGCAAACCAATGACAAGTATCAACAACCCGATAACAAAGAAGATCAAAATGATAATAAAGAAGTGCAAATCGATGACAATAAATGAAAAAACGATGGCAAGAGGGCAAATCGATTACAAAGAAATGTAACTCGTATATGATCCCATTTAAGGGATTTCGTTCGTCTAAGTTGCATAGGTCGTTCTCATAGAAGATTTAAAAATGTAAGGAGCTTGTGAGTGAAAAATGATTGTGAGTGAAAAATGATAGGGATGGGATTGTTCTGACGAAGTAAACCTCTAATGATGGGCTGTAGTCGAAGACCGTGACTGCCAATATGTTCTCGCCATATACTCAATCATTATTAAAGTTTACTCGTACGGCGTGTAGATGTGACCATTCATATAGAACAAACGGTAATTTTTTATATCCCAATCGTTCGATGTTACCATTTGCAATCAAATGATTTACTTTAAAACCTCCAAAATCAAGCTTTATTGGGAAAAATCTATGCGCATGGTCATTGCAGGTATGTCATCGATGCCTTTTGTCACGAAAGACAATTGTATTAATTATTTGGGATTTTTTTTTAAATTTCTCTTTTATTTTAGGAAAATTTCCCAAATAATTAATAAAACTGGCGTTTATAACTCGAATGTCAATAACTTTTCAAAATGGCCACGACAACAATTTGGGCTCATTTTTGGATAATATTATCCTTATTCTCAAAACTTTTTTTTTCCTGCAAGTACATCAATCAAATCATTGATTGTTTGGGGAATTTTCCTTCTCCGTATGAACCTCAAATCATGTTCTCTCTTTTCACTTCTCCCGTCCAAGTTTTCTTTTCCTCGAAGCTTTCCAATCTTTATTATCTTTCCTCATCTGTAATCCACTTCTTCTCCAACATATATTATTTCTTTCTCACATCCATTTTTGTCGTCTTCTACAAAGATTTTCATTAGTGAATACAATGTGGTGCAAAAATTAAGAATGAGAAAGAGTTTAATGACGAAGATATGATATTCTTGCCATATGTAACGATTTAGGTGCATCGGGGTCAGAAAACAAATAACAGGTTATAAGAAACAAAAACAAATTATTATAAATAGATGACATAATGGAATGTAGGTCTACCTATTATTTGTCTCAACAACCATTCGATCAACGGTCTCAAATAGTGGGCCACTTCCACCATTAAGAACACAACCCATGAGAAAAGCTCTAATCTGATGGATAGATGTCATTAATTAATCTAGTTAAATCTTAGTATTTAGGTCAACCGATAACAATAAAATGTAAATTGATGACAAGGAGAGTCGAAGACAATAAATAAAAAATATGACAATGATGAACAAACCGATGACAATGAATAAAAAATGACGACAATGATGAATAAATAGATGACAAGGAAGGGCCACCCGATGACAAGGGTTTGGTAAAATCACTATTAGGATACGGTTAAAATCAACTCATGAAAAGTAACTCCAATCGAATATTTAGAAATCACTATTAGGCTAAGTGATGGCATGTAGGTCCAACTAAGGTTGGTCCCAAGACTCCCAACATCCATACGATCAACTATCTCAAATAGTGGGCCACTTCAACGATTTAGAACACAAACCATTAGAAAATCTTTAATCCAATGGACAGAGATCACTAATCTAGTTAAATCTCAATATTTAGGTCTACCAAGAGAGATGTTCTAAACATCACACTGTTAGTGTTGATGGGACACTTTACCCAAATAATGCTCAAGATCCACAGTTAAAGCAGACCATGGAAATAGCTCAAATCCAATGGTTAAAAACCTCAAATTCTCCCCCCCGAAGGAAACAAGTCACGCCTTCTTATCAATAGTCAACCACGAAAATGATCATAAGCCAACGGCAAGGAAGATCAAACCGACGACAAAGAAGTGAAAATCGACGATAAGAAAGGCAAAAAACAATGGCATTGAATTAAAAATTATGTCAAGAAAGTGTAAAACGATGACAATGAAGAGCGAAGAGTGGGGTGGGGTGCTTAGATTTTTTTATTTTTTGGTCAAGGGCATTTTCGGCCAAAAGCGCCCAAATTGGGTGCTTAAGGACTTTTTGGGGGTGCAAATAGAATTCCCCTTTTACTAATTATCTGGGAAATTTCCCGCGACCCCCACACCCAACACACACACACCAAAAAAAAAAAAAAAAAACCTTAAAACTAAATTTACGTCCTATGCGGCTCTTCCTCTCCCCCATCCACCCTCACCATACCGCCAACCCCATTTTCTCTCCAGCGTCGCCGGACGCCCTCTCTCTCCGTCGTTGTTGGTCGTCCCCCATTCCATCTCCCTATCGGTCTCGCCGCCGTCGCCTGTTCTCTATCTCTCTCCCTTTCTATTTCTCTCTCGGTCTTTCCGCCACCCTCGGTTCCCCACCCCCCTCTCTCTGACCGTCCCTCTCTCATGGTGTCTGAACCTACATGCAGCTAATTCAAGGCAGAACCTACACGCAGCTAATTCAAGGCAGGACCTACACGCAGCTAATTCGAAGTTTCAGATTTAATCCTTTAAGGTACTTTACTCTTTTCATGGTTTTCTTGGGTTTATTTTGGTGGATGGTTGGTTAATGGATCGACTCGAATTTATATTCTTATTTGGGGCTTATGAGTTAGTTTATTTGGTGGATGGTATGGTTATTTTGCCTGCGTGGTTCTTATCTTGGCTTATGAGTTGCTCTAGGGTTTTGTCTTTAGCTGTTGATGCCATTCGATGGAATAATTTTGCTGTAATTTTTGAGTATTCTTTTGGACCAAAATCAGAAGAACCATTCAGTGAGCACAACCTCATGCCATCGAATGGCCCAAAATAAGGAGCAAAATCTTACATTTTTAGCTGTTGAATGGCATTTTATGATTTTTATCACATTGAATATTTTTTCATCTTTTATTTAAATCTTATCATGCTTATGTCGAATAGCATTTCATTTTAAATCTTACAATCTTTTAGCAGTTGATGCCATCAAAGGACCCAAATCTGATTTTGCTCCCACTGCCTATCGACTTACTTTGGGTATTCTTTTGGAGAAAGCCCAAATATTCATGTAACCAGTGGGAGCAATTTCAGATGTGCCATAAGGATAAAAACAAGGAGCACTTCACATCAATCAACTACTGTTAATTATACCTAAAGCATTTTTTTGTTTGTCGAAGAGTAGTTGATTGCGTGCTTAGCATTGTTCTTACAAAAATGAATTTAATAAACACTCTTTATGACCTTGATAGAAATGATTTGCTAAATCCTAAATGGGACCAACTTTAGCTTGGAAATAGGGTTAACTTCATAATGCATCCGGATAAAATCGAACGTGTTCTCACATCCAAAAAACCATTGCAAGAACTGGAAGAAAATTCTTTATCTTACGAGCGGAGGAGAACAGTTGGATCTAGTACCTCCATAATAAGTTTCATATTGAAAACAGTTGTTGACATGGAAGAGTGTTTCCTTACAATAATAACAAGGGAGATTTCAGGATTTTGGTTCACCAATATTTTTTCCCACGATGCCACACTGACAAGAGCACTTTTGTTTTTCTGACTTTTGGCCTTGTAAATCTCTTTTATTTCTGCCTTTGAGGCCTATCGATCCAAAATATGCATTTCCTTTCGTGTTTCAACCAACTATTGTCTTGACTTTCAGCTGGATCTTTTCGTTGCTATTGCTTTACTTTTTTGCTTTTCTTGCAACTTTTGGTGGCTGGAGGAGATTTTTGCCAACATCATCTTCTTCATCCCTACAAATCAGAGCGTTAATGAGATAGGCCTCTTTGCTCTAACTTTGATCTGTCAGCAATTAACATTTTTGTTTCTTCTTCCTCAACATACGTAATAAACTGTTGAATCCTTGAACATGATTAGATGCAACCATGCCTCACCTAACAATGTATATATGATGCATATGCATTTATGACATTGCACGTGCTTTCTGAGTTCTGAGATTAGCTCTCCGTTTGAATTCTCAATCACATTTCGCTTAAAGTTTTATGGGATTTAGAGTTGTGTTCTTGGACAGTGACCTGAGAATGGATGAGAAAGCTAGTGGGGCTTGTGTGATTCAAGATACAGGTTGACGAGTTGTATCCATTTTGTTGACGGGCATGAATGGACTGCAAAAACTTTTATTTGATCTGAATTCTATTTTTTTGTTTGCCTTGGCCTTGTTTGAGGAATTTGAACCATTCAATCTCTTACTTTTCAATTTTATGGAATATTTTTTAATACGTGCAGAACTGCTAATGATTCCTCAAAAGTGTTGTTTGTTGCATATGCACGCTTTCTATTAGGACGATTACATATCTTCTAGGTTTATGTAGTGCTTTGCCATATGTAGGAATTTTTGATGTGTTGATTATGCAGATCGCTCTGGGAAATAATTTCGAGAAGGATAAACATCATCTGGTACAATCAGGCTGATTGCTTAGTACTTTAGAGGCTTGTGGGACCTGGAGAGGCTACTTTGCTTGCTTCTGCAACGAGTTCGAATGAGAGAGGCTGCATCTCTACAGGCGTTATGGCTCAACAGTCGTCTCGTCTTCATCGCTTGCTCACTCTGTTGGACAGTATCCTTTCATTCCCGTTTCAAATATTCTTATCCTCCTTTCCTGGTAGTATCGTGTTACATTGAGTAGATTAGAATTGATTTGACATTATGTCTTGCATGGTTAAGTGCAGTAGTAATCTATATTTTGTGAACCCATTTTTGTGTCCATGATGTTTGTATTGGGTGTTTCCTTGACCAAGGTTCAGCTGGTTCAACTCAAGCAACGAGATTTGCAGCCGCTCGTCAAATTGGGGATATTGCAAAGTCACATCCCCAAGACTTGAGCTCTCTCTTAAGGAAGGTGACTGGCTGATTTGGCTCTCTCCATTTTTTGTGTGTTTGTTTTTCAAGTGCTACGTTCTGTTGTTATTTGGCTCCATATTCTCATCTTGCTAATCTTTTTGGTAATTGCTATGAGTTTTGTATTTTAACTTCTCATCTTCAATGTGTCCACTCCAATACTTTTTTATGTACCGTCAAAATTATGTTTATGATTGTTTGCATACATGTCATTAACTATATTCTGACCCCGAATATACTTTTTAAGGGCATATTAATGCTGGTTTGCTGAACCATAGGAGAGATTATTAAAAGGAAAGATGATTATGTACTTATACAAAATCCAAACACGAGAAAATCTATTCATTAAAGGTATAAGTATTTATTTATTTTTTAATGTAATTTGTTCATGTTACATAGAAAATTACTTCCTTATATTTGACAAAGGTAGACGTGAACAAGGTGTGTGAGTTTTTGGGTTACTGCTTCTCATTTACTTGAGTAAAGCTCATAAGTGTACATGAGGAATATAACTAAAATTATACTATGAAAAGAAGGATAGTCAAGATAGCTTGTTCACACAAAGTGGAAAGGGGCAAAAGCCAGGAAAATTAATAGCTATAAACTTTTGTACACTGGAAAGACAAAAATAAAAATTGTTTAGGGATAGTTGTGGATAGAGATATAAAGGATAAAATTATAGGTGTTCAAAGAATAGGTGATATGATGTTGTAAATAAAACTAGTGTTAAGTGAGGTGATAATTAACATAATTAATGCTTATGCACCCCGAGTTGGATTACACAAAGAGATAGTTTTGGGAGGATATGGATGGATTAATTCAAAGAATTTTTGATGGAGAGATGATACCTATAAGAAGGGAATCATGGATATATATGATAAGGATTTGGAGAAAGAAATGAAATGAAAAATGTGATCCTTGAGTGTACTATATCATAGGATCTTGCAACATGGTTTTAGATTTCGGTCTCAGGACCTGGATTCTTCAGAGTGAGTCAACTCAATCAAATGATATGCTTGTGGGAGCCTTTTCTGTCTCAAATTTATGTAGTAATATGGGGGAGCAGTTCATGAAATAGTTTTGGGAAGAATTGGATGATGTTGCGAGAAGGATTGGATGATGTTATGGGGCCTTGGGATCTCCCTTTGTGTATTGGTGGGGATTCCAATGTCATTAGGTTATTTAATAATAAAAGAGGAGGAAGCTCACTTATGGACCAAAACAGGAGGAAGCTCACCAATGTTACGGGGCTATGGGAGAATTTGGAGATTTTGTAGGCATTATCTTATGGACCTTTCATCGGGAGGAGGGAAGCTCACTTGGTCGAATAACCGAGACGATTCCATTCTTTATTGGTTGGACAAATTTCTTGTTTCATATAATTGAGAAGATTTTTTTTTTTTGATAAGTGTAAACTATCATTAATAGCAAAAGAAGATACAAAAAAGGCCCAAGAGGTCGAGATGACCTGCAAAAGGCTCACCTTATAAAAAAAATGACTTGCAAAAGGCAAAGGCGCCTAGATTGACATCGGATAATGTGTCTTTACTTGTAGACTGGTGGTATCTTTAATCAATCTTCTTGTTTTTTGCTTTAGAAACATGTGTCTCTAGGTCCAGGACTACAAGGATAAGGTGGGAGAGGTGGATTTCGTTTTTCTTTTTGAAGGGGGGTAGGGGAAGAGGTGCTTTGGGTTGTATAGCCTTTTGGGGTTTTTCCCGCTACTAAAAAAAAGATTATGGTGATCTGGGATGAAATGGCCAAATGTATTGGAAGAGTGGTGCAAGAAGTATTGGGAAAATCCAAAGAAAAAAGTCATTTACATAAGGAAACTTTGTGGTGGAATGATGGGGTTCGAAAGTAGAGAAAGGAGCTACAACAGTACCTAACAAAAGAGTGGAAACAAGGAAAACCTTGGAAGATATAGGAATGTTAAAAAGGAAGCAAACAAAATGGTAAGTGAAGCTATGAATGAGGCGCACGATGATTCATATAGTAAGTTCGGGACAAGGGAGGGTGAGAAAGATGTTCACAAGCTTGCACATATGAGAGAGAAAAATCGGAGACCAAGATCATGTTAGATGCATTAAGGGCGACGATCGAAGAGTCATAAATGGTAGAAGAGTTATTTCCAAAGATTGTTAAATGAAGAATACAAAGGAGGCTTTTGACTAGTTGGAGATGCTTGGGAGACCATGGAGCACCCTTTATAGTATGAGGGATTAGAGGTGAATTAGCTTTAGCAAGGGTGAAGACAAGTACGATTTTTGGGCCATATGGTATTTTAATAGAGGTGTGGAAATGCACGGGAAAAACCAGATTGTATTAGCTTATTAAGTTGTTTAACAATTTTTGAAATGCTAAGAAAGATCCAGATGAATGGAGAAGTATTGTAGTACTTCTTATACAACAAAATGAGACGTACAAAGCTGCGCCAGCAACCGTGGCATCAAACTATGAAACCATGAGAGCGAGTATTGGATCAAAGATTAGGACAAAAAAGGATATCAGAAATCTCAAATCCAAGGACATTGGTGGTTTGGGAATCAAAAATCTCAAATCCATGAACCTAGCCCTTCTAGGGAAGTGGCTATGGAGATTCGGGAAGGAGTTTACTAGCTTTTGGAGGATAGTCACGGCAGGTCAGGACCTCGTATGGGTGCAATGTGTGTAGAGGGATACTTAAGGTGTCTAAGGACTTTGAGAAAAGGGGTTCGATTTGAGGTTGGTGCTGGTGATAGAATCAGGTTCTGGGAGGATACCTGGTGTGGAGACAGACCCTTACAAGAAGACTATCTTGAATTGTACTCCATTTCAGAGAGGAAAAGGGGGTCAAGTGATTGTTTCCTTAATGAGGGGGAGACAATTGGGTGAAACTTGGGCTTTAGAAGGAACTTGAATGATTGGGAGATCGACCCCTCATCAAGCTTATTATCGAGGTTGCAAGATATCAATCTCAGACCGTTGATGCAGCATAGGAGAGATTGGGTTTGGACCAAAGGGGGATCTTTTACGGTGAGTTCTTTTTTTGTGGAGATACAAAGAACAGAGGGTGATCCTTTTCCAGTTTCTTCGGAATGGAAATCCAAGATTCCATCTAAAGTTGCTTTCTTTGCTTGGGAAGCTTCTTTGATAAGATCCTTATTGTGCACCACTTGATGACTAGTTGTTGGATGTGCAGAACCAATGGGGAATATCTAGATCATCTCCTTTTGCATTGCGAGACGGCCAAGTAGATTTGGAGTGCTTTTTTGTTAGATTTCGGTGTGAGTTGGGCTATGCCGGCCTCTCTTATGTTCCTTCTCTTTAGCTGGAAAATCAAAGCCTTCTCATTCAGAGGGAGAGTTTTATGGAGAATGACTCTTCTAGCGATTATTTGGGGTATTTGGAAGGAGAGGAACTAGAGAGTCTTTGAAAACAAGCAAGCTAAGGTGGATTCTATTATTCTTAGCATTAAAAGGTTGGTGTTCACGTGGTCTAAGGCGTTCTCGGAATGTAAGGGTTTTTTCTTCGAAGACTTTGTCTTCTGATGGGATCATATTTGTATTCGGGAGGGTAGTTAATCGGGGCCTTGTAGGTTCATTTGTTTTTGCCTTGGTCTAGCGTAGGTCATCTCGACCTACCTTCCCTAGGCTGCTTGTTTCCTTTGGCTCCGGCCCTTAATAAAGCTTTCACTTATCAAAAGAAAAAAGATATCAGAGAACCAATTTGGTTTTATGTTAGGGAGATTAACATCTAGGCAATCTTATAAAAATGATGGATAAATTTGCTGAAAAGAGGAGGAATCTCCATAGGGTCTCTGTTGATGTAGAGAGCATATGACGAAGTTCCTAGAGAGTTAATTTGGTGGGTGTTGGGAAAGAAAGGAATCCCAAATGTGATATACTGGCATGATTAAGAACATATATAAGGGAACACCGACTAGTGTGAGAACAATTGGCGGTGAGACCGAGTTTCCAATCACAGTGAGTTACTTAGGGAATGTCCCTGAGTTGTACCTTTTTGCTCTAGTTATAGATGAATTAACCGCTTTTATCCTAGATGAGACCCTTGTTGTATGTCATTTGCAAACGACATAATGTTAGTGGGTGCTACTAGATGGAAGGTAAATGCAAATTAGAACTTCAGAGTCCAAGGGATTTAAATAAGTTGGACCAAGACAATGTTGGAGTCCAAGTGTAATTTTGGTGAAGACGCACAGAGAAATGATGATGTTTGTTAATTGCCTCTAAGTGATCGTTTTTGATATCTTGGTTCCATATCTATAAGGAGGGAGAGATTGAGGAGGATATAGCCCATCGAATTAAAGCTAGGTGGCGAAAAAGAGTAAGTGTGCTTCTGGAGTGTTAAGTGATTGACACATACCAATCAAATTATTAAGGAAATTTTATAAGACGTCTATACGATCAACTATGCTTTATCATTCAGAATGTTGGGCAATCAAGAAACATGTTCGTTATGTGAGCATAACTGAGATGAATGGAAAGGCTGATAAGACAAAATTAGAAATGAATACATTCGTGAAAATATAGGAGTAGCCCCAATAGGTGATAAAGTAATGGAGAGCTGATTGAAATGGTTTTTTTATGTACAAAATAACTGATGACAACACTAGTGAGAAGTCGAAGGTTTTGAAAGGGCAAGGAGAAGGCCAAAAAAGACTTGGACTAGGGTATTTTTTTTGATAAGTGTGTATATTTCATTAACAAGGGAAAAATCCCAAAAAAACAAAAGAAAAGGTAGAACTACCTCCTAGAGGAGGGAGGAAGTTCCCCATAATAAATCGTTCCATCTATATACAAAGGTATAACAAAAAGCATCCCTTAAAGAGAGGAGAGACAGACGACCAAAGAAAAAGAGATGCTTTCACGTGCAGAATGACCTTATGAAGGCTTTCCTCTTTACCCTCAAAGATCCTACGGTTTCTTTCCTTCCAAACCTACCATAAAATAGCAAAGGGGAGAAATCTCCACAAAAAGGCGTCATTTCTCGGCGAAAGTCTCTAATGCAACCCCGTGGAATAAGTCTCTCACTTGGATTGAGGTATTGAGAGTAGATTTGAAGAAGCTTGCCTTAATAGAAGAGATGGCTCTGGATAGAATTGAATGTAAGAAAAGGATTTGTGCAACTGACTCCATATAGTTGGGATAAGGCATATAATGATGACGATGGTTAGGATAATCACTTTCAAAAGGTTCTTGGGAATAGCTAGCTTATCGAACTCTTTGTTTAAAGAGTGACTCTGTCATTCTACTTGGAAAATCTTCAAGATTCATTCATTGTTCTTATTTTATTTTTTAATAAAACAAATGATTTTCTGTATGCCACATTCGATTGAAGTCCGAGCTTCTGAGTTTACAATCTCTAAAATAAGCAACAATATTTTGTATAGGGATGCTTTTCCCTTCTGTTCTCTTTTCCATTACGGGCCTGAGCCCTATGGGCCCAACGCAATATCCGATCGGGATTGGGTTGGCATTTTGAAGCTTGGGTTGGGATTCCTAAGCCTGACCAAAACATGGGCATGGGCTTGGGCTGTGGTCTCAATCAACCTGACCCAACTCAAGCCCGACCTCTATTATGATGTTATATTCATGTATATGAAAAATAGGGAGCAAAAGGGGTTTATCCTTTTAGTTTTTAGTTCGTCAATTCCTCCCATTTTCATCCCCTTTCTCTTTTTTCCTTCTCCCCTTGGGATGAGCTCTATTGTCGCCGCCGTCCAACCATTACTCCATCTGTCAACCGACAATGATGCGTCGCAAGTAAGCATCTCTCTCTTTTCTCTACTTTTTATTTTATTTCATAGTTGAATTTACATAGGCTTTAACCTAAATTTTGATTTTATTTTAAAAACCAATATCCTCTATGTGTGCGTGTGTGAACTCGAGTCTACCCAACTTATAGCTCAGGTTGGGCTCGGGCTGACTGGCTTAGGCTTGAGTTGAGGTCGGGTCGGGCTTGGGCTGTGTTATCTGAGGTTTAGGTTGGCTCTCGGGTAGGCCTCCAACCTGACCCAACTTGCCCAAATTGCACCCCCGTTTTCCGTTGAATAATTTGCTGTTGTACCGATTAAGCAAAAATAAAATATTGGCTTATGTCATGACTTACTGACCTTTGACACTTACGTTATTGGGTTTTACAGCCTTGTCCATGGTATTAAATTTTGAAATATTTCCACGAAATATCCAAAATATTATCATTTCCATAGGATTGAAACAAAACATTATTGGAATATGCATAATATATCGAAATTATCATATTCGTATTAAACGAGATAGCTAATGTGGAACTTGTTTCATATAGTTTTTAATTATTAATATATATATATATATATATATATATATATATATATATATATATATATATATGAACTATAATGGTTTTTGTAATTTTGAAAATTATTTATAAGTACACTTATAAAAAAAATATTTATAACTAAAAATTATTTAATTAAATAAAAATTAGAAAATAGGAGCCCGTTTATCATACATCTATGTGGTTATGATGTCCTCAAGTTGTGACAATTGTTTTTTCGTTTATTTTTTGCTTTTCTCTTCAGATCACAAGGCATGTGCTTTTTATTTTTATTTATTTTTGATTAGTAATTGTATTGTATTAAAGAAAAGGAGGAAAAGCCTCTTTAGCTCAAGCTTGTTCTTTTTTGGCGTTGGCCCCAATAAAGGGGGAAAAGGCCCCACTATACAATAGAATAGAAAGCAAAGGAAGTTAGAAGGGCATACCCCAAAATATACTGCGTCCGAAAGACTATCTGATGCAACTCAAAATCTCCTCCCACTCATAAGGTAGCTGTTTTTGCTTATATGTACTTAAATGACATGATTCCGTGAGAGTCGGACTCTCAAAGTCTGAGCTTCAGATACCTGAGTCAACATATACATAACGCTATTAATCTCGCTTTTCTTACTCTAAATAGTTTTTCATTTTATTATGATGACTTATAGCTTATATGTATGTTTTCATTCCGGTTTTATCATTATATAAAATATCAATTTCAATGCATGTTTCTTCTGTGTTTCCATGATTCCCGTGATGTTTACATAGTTTCCAAAACTTTTATAATATTTCCACATTGATGGAAATATTTCCATTTCTAAGATGATCGAAATATAAATCGAAATCAAAATTTAAAACCTTCTTGAATCTTTTTGATTTAACCAAACACCTTAGAGATTTTGATGTCTATTCATGCCATATTCTTGCTAGCAGTTTGCTCATTTGAAAAGGAAATTTGTAAGAAACAGTGTGCTAGCTAGTTATAAAATATAAAAAAAATAGTTTGCTAACTTCTTACACTAGTAAAAGCTGCAAAATGTTAAATGAGAGAGGGCAAATATGAACGAGTCTTATCAATTTGAAATGATAAGGACATGCACGGAGGTTTCTACGTATATGAGTTAGGATAAATCTACACCCAATTCTTGCACCCGATTGCCTCACCTGATGATGGGGCTCACATGGAAATAATGTTGGACATTCCGATCACATTGAGTTGTCCATAGACTCCATACTATGGAGACCATCCTCACAAAAATGATCAATTCTGACATTCCTAACCTCATGAAAAGTTGACACGAATTTTAAAAATTCCGAACGGTCCAGTTAAACTGTTATTTTAGGTCAACATTACTTATGGTTTGTATTGTCTGTATCAATTTGTAATGAAGATCATTATGCTGAGGACAACTTAATGTATGATTGTTTTGTCCAACATGACTCCATTTGGACTTCACCACCGGGTGTAGGAATTGGCTCTAGATTTATTCCAACTTTCTCTCTCTCTCTCTCTATATATATATGTGTGTGTGTGTGTGTGCGCGCGCGCACACGCGGACGGGTGTTTGTCTTTGGTTGTTATTACTTCAGAGTGAAATATCGTCCATATTTGTTGTTGGTGTTAACCCAAATTGTCTTGTGAATCATAGATTTCTCAATATCTTCGTAGTAAGAATTGGGATACAAGGGTTGCTGCTGCTCATGCTGTCGGGACAATTGCTGAGAATGTTAAGCACACATCTGTGAAAGAACTATTTGCATGTGTCGAAATGGAGATGTTGGAGACAGGAATTTCCGGTGTTGTTGAAGATGTGGTGATGGCATGGCCAAACTTCCATCCTAAAATTGTAGCCGACCTCTCTTTCAGAAGGTTACCTCTGTTTTGAATTTGGTTGTACTTTTCCTTTAACGAACATGGTTTTCTTTCCTGTCATTGTGTGTATAGCTTCTGTGTTGATAGTCTTGGGTATCGACTGGTCTCTTTGTTAACTTTTGGATGCTCAAAATCAAGTTAAATCAACAACAACATATATAACCTTTCAGCTTATAACCATTTTTATTTTGTTTACAGCTTTGACATTAACAAGGTGTTGGAGTTTGGTGCTTTATTGGCATCTGGGGGGCAGGTAATGATGTCCTTAATATCTTCTGAACTGTTCAAATTATTCTCCCGTGTTCTTTTTCCCCCCCTGCCAATCTGGTCTTGCAATGGTACGCTGGGAACTAATTCTCCAAAAAGTAGTGTGTTTTAGGACATGTATAGTTGGTTTATAGCTATGTCACATGTTCTGCAATTAAGGTCATGCTTTTTCTTTCTTTCTTTTCTTATTTTTTCTTTTCGTGGGTGAAATGCTTTGTAACAAGGACTGTTGATTTTCTGAAATTTCACAATGTTAAGACAATCGTGTCGGCTCTCTTATTCAAACCTATTTGTCATACATTTATTCTGTACGTACATGTAGGCGTATTGGGTTTGTTAAGTGTGTCCGCCACTTGGTGTTTGTATGACACATGTCCTTGCATTACTTAGGGGAAACACAGGATCAAGGGATATTATTTTTGTGGTCCAAGGCATTCTCGGAATGTAGGGGCCTCTTCTTTGAGGACTTTGTTTTCAGATTGGACCTATTAAGCTCTAGGGATTGATGTAGTTTTTTTTTTTTTTTTTTTGATAAGTGAACATATATTAAAAGGCCTAAGCCAAAGGATACAGCCAGCCAGAGGGAGGCAGGTCGAGATGACCTACACAAAGCCCCAACAAAGACACAAAAAAGCTACCCCCATTAACTCCCTTCCCTAGTACAGATGCTCTCCCATCGGAACACAAAGTCTTCGAAAAATAAGCCCCTACACTCCAAGACCACCTTAGACCACAAATACATCAACCCCTTAATGTTGAGGATTGATGTAGTTTTTCCCCTATCTGCGCATAGGGTTTTGTTTCTTGTTGGGCCGCCCTTGGCTTGGGAGGTTAGCTCGACCTCTTTTACTGAAGGTGATTGTAAGTTTCTTTCCCCTTTCTAATAAAGTTTACACTTATACAAAAAAACATAGGATCAAGGTGTAAAATCTCGATTTCGTTTAGTGTCTTAGTAAGCTGATGGAACGGGACATCTCAACCAAGACGGAGTGAGACATTATGAAAAATGATACGTCTTGATACGCAAAGATACAAATATACATTAAATTAAACGATTTTTAATTCTTATTTAGTGTTGTTTTTATGTGTTACAAAAGACCGATAATACTATAAAAATGATCTTTAATTTCTTGGAGATGATGGTGGAATTGAAAAAGGAAGCTTTTATCTAAACGGCACGAGTTGAAAGATTTTTGCCTCTTCGTCTCATTTGCAGTGGGTTTAAAATGCTATCTAAAGTTTCTGCCTCAGGACTCAATGGAGCTATAGGTTCAGTTATATCTCCATATTAAAGCACTTTCGTGAAAGGGGCATCAAATATTTGATGGAATTTCGATCGATAATGATTGTATAGATTCGAGATTGGGAAGGAAAAACCGGGTTGGTTTGTAACATGGATACAAAAAATGCGTATGGCATTGTTGGGTAGAATGGGTTTTGGTGCACCTGGTGAAGATGGATTAGTGTGCGTATCTCATCATCCGTGTTCTCGGTCTTTGTAAACTGATCTTCTTCTAATTTCTTCAGTAGTACAAGAGGTCTTAGAAAAGGTGATCCAATATCTCCCTGTTGCTTATCCTAGCAATGGGGCTCTTTACCATGGTTTTAAAACTTGGACTCGGGATTTGGGTTGTTCGGGGCTGAGACAATGTGAAGTCGAAGAAATTAAGTTGGATTGGGTGAGTGGATATATTATATCTCGAGTCAACTCAGTCTTCGATGAGACTTAAAACATGCTCTTTATAGAGCGATTCAAAAGGTCGAGCATGATAAATATTAGAGAAGGTTTCTGGGTTTCTAGGTGTAGTCTGACTATTGTCCATCTCAGATTTGGCGACGACACAATGGTCTTCTTCTTTGCTAATATTGCCACTGGCAACGTGCAAATGACGCTTACCCTGGAACTCGGTGCCTTCTCTTGAAAGAATAGAAGTTGAGTTTGAGTTGTCATCATGCCGGATTGGAGGAGTAAAGCCGTACTAAGAGCTAGCGTACTTGCTCGTGTCGGGTGAATTGTGACCTTGTACGATCGTGTCGGGTGAGCAACAGTCGCTTTGCCGAAGCAAGATGAGGAAGCGGTACCTTCCCTTAACCGACTACAATACAACAGTCGTGACCTACTTTGATTAAAAAAAAGAAGGGCCTTTCTTTTTTGCCCTATCTATAAGGGTACGCTCTGCTCAGAATTTAGATAAATTTAGCGAAGAGTGAGCTTCTTGGTGTGAATGAGTGGAATTTATTTAAGTATTGATAGTGGAAAGTTTTGAAAGGAAGCTTGTATCGTGGAAGAAAAGATACATGTCCAATGGGGGGAGGGTAGCACTTATTAAAAGTGCTCTATGCATCCAATCAATTTGTTTCATGTCAATTTTTAAGATGTTGATGTGGTTGATAAGCTAGAAAAACTTTTGGGAAAGTTCCTTTGGCAAGGAAATGTTAAAAGTCACAAGTGCCATTTAAATCACAGACTATTTGCAAACAGATGGAGCGGGCGGGGTGGGTATTTGGATGTTTAGGCCCATTAGCATATCTCTACTGGGTAAACAGTGTTGGAGATTTATGGTAGAGGAATCTAGTTGACGGTGTTGGGTAATAGCCTGTAAATACGGATGTAGTAATTTGGGTTGGTTTAGTGGGAGGATATCTCGGCTTTATAGAGAGTATGGAGGGGTTTTAGATTTGTATTTTATTCCTATATGTTGGGAATATAATATGGAGTTGGTAATGGTAAATAAAATAAAATTTTGGGGCACTGTCTGATCTTGAGAAAGCCGTCTCAAAGTTGTTTTCTTTGTATGGTATTTTTGCCCTTATAAGAAGCATTTGCGGAGGCTGCTTTGAAAGAGTCGAGGGTGTGGTGGTCTGGTGTACTACATTATTCAGGGATCTGTACAGTTATGAGTCTGCTGCACTTGTTTATCTTCTAACTATGCTTGAGGCGGAGTACATCTGTACTGGCAGTGCTAATAAAAGTATTTGGAAATGGAGTTGGGGTGATACTCTCTTGGTTAGATCTTTCTATTTCCACCTATTGGAAGTGCTGTCGGGTTCCCATATTTGGAGTTGCGTTTAGAAGAATTGATCCATCTTGAGCTTCATGTTCTATTGGACAGTTGGCGAGCTCCAGACCTAGGCAGAATCAAACTAAACTTTAATGATTGCTTGAGGGATGCCCGGAACTGGAGGTGTCTTAGAAACTTAATGGGTATCACTCTCAAAGCATGTTCGGGTCTGGTCGGGGATAAAAGACTAACAAGGCGGAGGCTCTTGCTCTATATAGGGACTCAAGGTGATTCATCTAACATGTTAGCTTTTGAGGCAGGTCTTTGGACCCTTGACGACTTGACAAGATTCTGGACATCGTTAAGGATATTGTTGCGAGATTGAATATTTTGTAAATTCTTACACTTCGGAGCGCCAATGATAAAGTGGACAGGCTTGCAAA
Organism: Euptelea pleiosperma; assembly: GCA_035048495.1. Classification (NCBI taxonomy): domain Eukaryota; kingdom Viridiplantae; phylum Streptophyta; class Magnoliopsida; order Ranunculales; family Eupteleaceae; genus Euptelea; species Euptelea pleiosperma. Next base: position 40,109,928 of record CM068552.1, on the reverse strand, counting down.
GGTGGCGCTCTCAGGTGTTCTATGTATATTTGGTAATATATCTCATAATCACATTTTTTCTCTTATATCATTTTTTTACCAATCAAAAGAAGGAAAAGTCTCCAGCGCTAACAGTTGAGTGATCTATGAGGCAGCAAATTCTTAAGTTTAAGATCTTTTTCTTTCTTTTTTTGATAATTAATAAAGTTTTTAGATTTATTCTCAAAAAAAAGAAACTAAAGAGCTGTACAGAATATGGACAAGGCACCGTTTTAACAGAAAAAAAATGGGATTTGGGGAAGGAAGTTTCTAGTTAACAAAGTATTTATATGAACACCACTTAACTTTTGAATCCGCTCCTTCATTAGCACTTCAGATAAGGGTAGGCGATAAATTTGGGACAATTTTGCATAATTTCCCTGCTCTACACCGTTCACCTTTCCAGACTTTAACCTTATCATCTCATGGCTATCACATTCATTATTCTTGCTCGCAAATTTATGATGAATTACATTCCTCCAGAGGGCTTCCTTTTATTCTTAGTATCTCCATAATCACTTTCCCAACAACGCTGTATTCATAATCTCTTTTTAAAAATCCCCTGGCCTTCAAACTTTTATGTTTTACGAACTCTTCCAATTGAGAAGGTGATGCTTCTTGGATCCTCTGCGCTCCCCAGCGAATATCTTTCTGAAGCTTCTCTAATCTCTTTGCCACTCTAGCTAGGATCTAGAACATAGGTATAATAAATCAGTATACTTCAGAGGTATGACCGTATGATACTTGGATATTTTAACGTGACTGCCATACCCGTATCGTATCGCATCATGTCGGTGTCGATACGGGTACTGGATACTTATACACCACTGATTTCTCATTTTTATTGTGCTATTGTGTATTAACTTAACTCCTAACAGTTTCCTTATGCTTTATGTCAATAGGATAATATAAATAGTGTATTAAAACCTATGTAACAAGGACACGGACACGGACACGGGTGTTGGTGTCTGACACAGATACGAGGTGTCCGACACGGCAACATAAAAAATACGATATGTAGACACGTCCGTACATATATTAATTATAATATATTAATACATATGAATGCTTAAAATTATTAATAAAATAACAAAAAATAGAAAATAAAGCAGATAATATATATTAATTTATTATTGTATGGAGGATGGAACACGCCAACCCACTTTTAGGAATCAATTTTATACTAAAAATTATTAACATAAGGGTGACACGGCCATAAGTGTTCAAATGTGTGTCGGGAAGTGTCGACACGCGTGTCCAGGTGTCGAGGTGTCCGACACGGCAAAAAGCCCTAAAAATGAAGTGTCCTTGTTACATTTATTGTAAGAAACATTGATTTTTTTTATTATTATATCTGGCTTGATGTGAATATTAAATAAAGATACTTGGCTTGAAAAACTAATAATTAAAGCATGATATGAACTTATTTGATAGGATACTCGTATCCGTATCCGTATCCGTGTTGTGGATTGTGGGAAATTAAGAGTTGTCTCCGACCCATATCCCATACTAGTGTCCGTAACCACATCCGCATCTGTATCTGGCCATCTTAGCTTTAGAGGTCACTTTAAGAGTATTATTCTTCCCAGTTCCACAAAGAAGAAAATGTTTTCTTCCTCCTCGGAGCTTGTTTTGTTTGAACTCTTTCAATCAAAAGGTTCCATATAGTTACTGTCCTCACTCCCCCAATGGGTAGACCAAGGTACGTGATAGGAGGGTTACCCCAACTAGCAACCCAATCTTCTGGCATTACTTTCAAACAATTTACAATCCGTTAGTGCAACTCAGTCTTTGATAAGCACTGAAGTTTTAAATCTGCTTCTATCTTTTTATGCTGCATATGGCAACATCCAAATATTCTGAAATATGGAATAATGATACTCTTAATCTCTGCTCTTCCTTTCTCGTTTTATCAAGGATGTGAAGGCCTTGGACTAATGCTAGTTTATGACTAGGATATTCTAATCGAAAGGTTAGAGATGGGTTCTTTCCTTCAAAGATTGATTTCTTTGTAAAAATGCTCTTAAGCTTTTGGTTTTACTCTCTTTATCTTTTCTTTTCAACTTGTTGCTATGTGGCCAACTTTTGATCATTTTATAGCATAATTGTGCTAAATGAAAGCTTCCACAGTTTAGTGGTTGGAACTTTTTACTGAAGATTTTATGCACTTAAGAAGATTCTATTTACACTCTGGATTTCAATATCAAAACTACTGAATCTTTGTTCTATTATAATCTTGTATGCTCACTGTCGCTGTACTTTTTCATTCTTTCACGTGTGTGTGCTTGTCTCTTGACATGGTAAATGCTGTTTCCCACATTATCCAAGTGTAGGTGGTATTGGTTCATTTTTCATATAATGTATATTTAAATACTAATGGCAGTTTTTTTTTCCAGGAATATGATATTGCAAGTGATAATAGCAAGAATCCCGTGGAGCGATTAGCCCGTCAGAAACAGAATCTTCGGCGCCGTTTGGGTCAGCTCATCACCACTTTTGTGTTTTCTATCATGGATTATAGAGTTAAATGGATTTGGTTTTGCAATAATTGGGGTTGTGTTACTATTGATATTTTTGTGGTTTTTATCTTGCTTCCAGTAAATTGGAAATCATTAGCGCCATGTGGTTAGCTCATATTCTGTTTGGTCTTATCTATCGTGGATTATTGTTCGAAATGAATTTGGCGTCGTCATATGTAGGCTGATGCATTGGTTTTCTTGTGGTAGGCAGGCAAGCTGACGTGTTGTTATTCACACTGTGTGCTTTTGCCTACAAAATACTTCCAACCCTCTGTTCATTATTAATATTCCCTCGTTTTGCAATAATTGGGGTTGCGTGTTACTATTGATATTATGTGGTTTTTATCTTGCTTCCAGTAAATTGGAAATCATTAGCGCCATTTGGTTAGCTCATATTCTGTTTGGTCTTTTCTATCGTGGATTATTGTTCCAAATGAATTTGGCGTCGTCATATGTAGGCTGATGCATTGGTTTTCTTGTGGTAGGCAGGCAAGCTGACGTGTTGTTATTCACACTGTGTGTTTTTGCCTACAAAATACTTCCAACCCTCTGTTCATTATTAATATTCCCTCTTTGCATTTGCTTGGAACATAATAAAATTTAGTTTCCAAGTATCCATATCTTCTAAGATATGTTGCAAATCATGGTGGAGTTCACTAGTACCTCCTATGCATATTCTGGAATAGGAGTTGCTTAGTATTTGTTTTTTTGACAAGAATAAACTTTATAAAAGGCTAAAAGCGAAAAAATACAAGCGTAACAGCTAAGGAGGTTGAGATGACCTGCAAAAGGCTGAAAGCAAAAACAAAAAGGAAGAAGAACAACAAAAGGGGAAAAGAGAACTCCAAGCACACATCCCTAGAACATAGGACCTCCCAACGGAAAACAAAATCTTCGAAGAAGAGCCCCCTCTACATTCCTCACGAGCCTTAAACCACAAGAACATATCCCCTTAATGTTCAGAATGATTGGTGCCAAATCTTCACTCTTTCCTTCAAAAATTCTTTGGTTCCTCTCTCTCCAAAGACCCCAAGCAATCGCAAAGGGAAGCATCTGCCATAGAATCCGCTCTCTAGAGGAGAAGACAAGAGATTGCCAGCTTCGGAGAAAAAGCAAGAAGGAACCCAACAACACCCACCTAATCCCAAACTCTATGTAGAAGAAAGACCAAACCTCCCACGCTACATCATAATGTATCAAAAGATGATTGATTAATTCACCGCAATGCTTGCACATCGAACAGTCTCTATAATGATAATCCCTCTGGGTTCAAAACCCGCCTTCACCGAGTTACTGATCTCTTTTAAAAAACAAGCTTACCTAGAAAAAAAAATCTTCTCCTTCGAAGCCAACCAAGTGAAGAAAGCAATTTGGTTGAGATTTAAGATTTCCAAACCAAGGACAGGGTTACCACTTCACCGAGCAATAGTCCAGAATGAAGGTTACCACTCATGACATCATCTCTTTGAACAAAATAGTAGTTTATTGTCAAGCATGGTTTTTAAACCCGGTCTCGGAGGTTGGATTGTCTAGTGTCGAGTCAAGTTGACTCAGGTGAGATGAGGATGTTGATAGGGATGAGCGATAAGACTATGAAGACAATAAGAAATGATCATTTCTGAGGTAACCTAGGACTATCCCTAATAGTTGGTGAAATAAAGGAGAGTTGATTGAGACCATTGACAACATCCATAAGGAAGCGCATGTTGGTGCAAGTTAAAGGCTCGAAAGGGACAAGTAGAAGGCCAAAAAGGACATGGAGCGAGGTAGTGAGACAAGATTATAGAATAGAATGATGAAAAAGATTCATGTAGCCGACTCAAATAAATCAGGAATTTGGGATTAGGATTTGTTGTGATAATGACGATGATGGTATTGATTCTCAATTAATATATTAATTTCGCCTCTCCTAACTAAGTGTTTTTTCTGCAAATAGTGTAAGTGTGGAGGTAGTTAAGTATCTTTTCCTTGTTGATTGCAAATGGTTTGTTTTGTAGATCCAAATTTTTATTTTACAAACCATTCATGCTTGATGATGTTCAGGTTTGGAATGGATATAAGTGCCACAAGTGAAATTTCTAATATTCATGGTTCTTGTTGGAGCATCATCATTCATAATTCCACCGTAAAGTTGGTTCTTATCACATTGTACACAACCAAGTTGAGGTCCTCAGGTTTATGTTATTTACAGATGACATAGTATTATTTGACTAGACTAGGGGTAAGGTAAATGCAAAACTAGGGATAAGTTTCTCTTTGTTTTTGTATTTCCTCCTTGTTAGACTTGGTTTTTTGTAGGTCATCTGGACCTCTTCAACTTTGGCTTTTGCCCCCAATAAAGTTTACACTTATCAAAAAATAAAAATGCAAAACTGAACTCTAGAGGAATGCTTAGAATCCAAGGGAATTTGAACCAAGACAGAGTGTATGGAATCCAATTTTAGTAACGATGCACATAGAGATGATCTGCCAATTAAAATTAACAACCAGGAGATACCTCGAAGAGACCACTTTTGTTACCTTGGTTCTATTATTCATTAGGAGGGGGAGATTGAGGAGGATGTTGCCCATAAAATTAGAGCGGGATGGCTAAAGCGGAGATTTGCTTCCGAAGTGCTATGTGATTGACGTGTTCCAACTTGGTTAAAAGGAAAATTCTGTAAGACGTCAATAAGATCGGCGATGCTTTATGGAGCAAAATGTTGATCAATCAAGAAACATGTTAATAAATGGGTGTTGTCGAGATGAGGATGTTAAGATGGATGTGTTTTAAGCAAGGAGGATACAAAATTAGAAAGGAACACATTCATGAAAATATACTATTAATCCCGATAGGTGAGAAATGAAGGAAAGTCGATTGGGATGGTTTGGTCATGTACAATGAAGACTAATGACAAAACCAGTGAGGAATAATTTTCAAGTCGAAGGGTCTAAAAGGACAAGGGGAAGGTGGAATGTGGTTTTGAAACGAGATTTGAAGAAAGTTACCGTAAGGGAAGAGATGTATTTGGGGAGAATTGAATGGAGGAACAAGATTCGTGCAGCTGACCCCATATCGTTGGGTTAAGGCTTATGATGATGATGATTATGATGCTGCTGCTGATGTTTATGCTTATATTTACATCTTTCAGGAGTAATTTTTTTATCAATCAAGAAAGGAAACAAGAGACAATATTTTATAATGCACTGTCTAAGGAAACCGATACTTGCTCACATGTACAATCTGATCTGTAGTCCTTATTGACTTTCCTTTTAACGTCCCTATTCTTGGATGGACCATATCCCAAAGATGTCAATTTTGTGATCCTATCCATATATAGTTGCGTTCTTTGTAGTCAATCATATGAATTGCTTATATTGATATTGAATATCCTATGGATCATGGTTAAAAGTCTTGTTCCATAACTTCCATCATGGCTCGGTCCGGTGAGGTACTGAGATGGCACATTGAGGTATGTATCATCTCATACCAGAATTTTAATTTAAGTAATTTAAACTTTGTTGTTATAGTATGTCTTGTCTAATATGTATGAGATATAAGCATATTTTTAGCTCAATTAACAGTTAAAAAATCTCTCAATGTAATATATGTATCATGTATGTATAATTCCGAATGTATATTTTCCCCAATATCTCTCCCTTCATCTTCGTCGAGATGTCACGCTCCATTAGCTTTATCGAGATGCTGAACAAGACCGAGATTTAAGCTGTGATCAATATCATTACAGATCAATTAACCAGAAAGAGTGCAATTTTTTCTTTTCCATTGTATCTGATTTATTGGTGAAGCTAACTAGAAACAAATACTTGTAACTCTCCGGAATTTCTCTGTTTTTTACTTGTCCTAATTTCTCACCCATGCTTATTTAATCTGACACTGAGTTGCGTGTTGTGTGTGTCGTGGTTTTAAAATTAAAAACAAATTCAGCGAAACAACGGCATTCGACTTTTGAAGGACTAAAATGAAGTCTAAATGTAATAAAAAAATACAGAAAATTTGGCTAATTAAATTGTGTAATTCGACTTGAACGGCGAAACTTCGGCTAATTTCTCAAATGTTAACATTTTTTTAGTAGAAAATTACAAAAAATCGTTTCGAAGCAATTTAAATATGAACAAAAATATGTCAGTGCAGAGAATTTGGTCGCTTTAGAGCTTATCCTTCAATACTTTAGATACTTGCGTAACGATATTAATCTTGCTTAAAAATGAGTTACAAGTGTTTATCATGCTTGTTTATTCTGTACTATTATAAAGCGAAAACCGGGGTTGGGGCACGTGGTTCACTAATTTGTTGCCTAATTATAAAGCCAAAACTTGGGTTGGGGCTCGACTTTCACTTGCCTATAAAAGAAACATAGGCACCTACTAGTTCATTAAATACCCCTCTGCCAAGAAAAAAAATTGATTAAATGCCCTGTTAACCGGAGAAAATCATTTTTTATCCTGGTTGCTTTTGATCCAGGTGTCCTGGCACTTATAGTTAAGCGCCACCTGTCCTGGGGCTAAATTGGCCCTTAACTGTTGTTAACCTTAACAGTGGAGAAAAAGCAACTGAGGTTAACGGCCCCCTTAACTCCAGGACCCGGTGGTGCTTAACCCATTGTGCCAGGACGCCTGAATCAAAAACAGCCAGGATAAAAAAATTTCTCTTGTTAACCGTACTCTTCCATTCTTTTCTTTTGGTGAGCAATGATTACTGCCCCCTTGCATGCCACTTAATTACTTTCCATGCCATGATTCTTATTTTCAATACAGCCCCTTGCTAACTATTTAATTACTTACCATGTCATTATTTTCATATTACCAAAATGGTAATTACTTACATTAAACTAATTCTTTTGGACTAAGTCTAGGCTAGGTACTAAAACATGAGATTTCCATACATGCATGTGCTGGTAGATTTTTGGCTTCTCTGTAAATGTTTAATTTGAACCATCATGCACATGCACGTGCCTTCCCCTAGTCATATTAATAAAATCAGTGTGTTTTACGACGTTTTGGCAAAAATGGCCAGAACTTCCCTGAGTTGGCGTATTTTTACAGAAATTCTCTAAATGAAATTTAACTTCCCTGAATTAACTCCGAATTTTAACTGACTGAAGTTTAGGGCGAAGTCAAAATTTTGAACCTCGATGTGTATTGTGTTCTACATTTATTCACACATACTACTGCAACTAACACTCGTTTATTCACATGGACAGGTTTGGATGTATGTGAGCAGTTTATGGATGTCAGTGATATGATTAGAGATGAAGATCTTATTGTGCACAAATTTAGTTCCCATGGAAATGGGATGGACCATAGATATTATTCATCGCAGTCTGGAAACCGGATCCAACAACTAGTTGCAAATATGGTTCCCAGTTTTACTAAAAGACCAAGTGCAAGGGAATTGAATCTTTTAAAACGGAAAGCAAAGATAAATGCAAAAGACCAAACAAAAGGCTGGTCTGAAGATGGGGATGTTGAGGTACCACATTCTCAGAATTCAGTGACAACAAAGGTTGCACTTCCAGATCCGTCTAGTAAGGTATTAGGACTATTTCCTTCACTGTCTACCTAGTTTAGGGGAAAAAGTTAGAAGAACCTCGCATTTCTCTTTGAGACTTGTTATGAGTATAAACAAAATCTTCTTTTCTGTATTGCCAAAAGATAACTGAATGTTTTCTACTTATTCGATAGGGATGGGAGTTTATTTCATTTCCTTGCTTCACTCTAGATGATGCATTCTGGAACGTGCTGTGCTGTTTTGTCATAAATTATCATTGTTTTAGTGGCTAGAATGTTGATTATCTGTTGCCACTGGTGTTATTATTTGTCCTTCTAAATATTATAGGTCTGGAACTAGTTAAATTTAGAACATATGCCTATCTCTGTCAGATGGCTTTATTTTTGTTTTCCTTGTTTCTTGGAGCATCTTTTAAAAATAAAATAAAATTAGATGTATTATTTTATTCGAACGGAGAATAATGCGCATTGCATACTGGAGTACCGCCTTTGCCATTCTGGATTCATTTTAGTTCTCCTACTGCAGTGCATTATTCTGTTGGCCCCACTTATTAGGTAGGCCCCACACATTATGAGGGCCACCATGCTAGGTGGGCCACTCATGTTTGGTGCTTCTGCACATGTCAGGTGGGCTCCGCAAATTTGGGCCACACGACTTATAAAAAAAATATTTGGGCCATGCGTTAGGTGGGCCTGATATATCAGGTTTGCCACCTATCAAGGCCCCACATACTAGGTAGGCCCCACATATTAGGGCCTCACATTTCAAGTACGTCCCATATATGATATATTAAGACACCACTTATCAAGTGAGCCTCACAACTGGGCCAAATGCCAGGTGAGCCCTACATATAAGGACCCCACTTGTAAGTTGGGCCCCTTTTATCATGTGGGTTACACATATTAGGTAAACCATATATCAAGACCATGCCTGCTAAGTGGACCCCTTATGTCAGGTGGGCCTCATATAGGACCCCACAAGTATGGTGGGACATATATGAAGGCTACATATGCCAAGTGTACCCACATATAAGGACCCACATGTCAAATGGTCACCACTTATTAGGTGGGCCAACATCAGGGCCACATGCTAAGGGGCCCTATTGATTATTATCCTAACAAACTTCTATGCGAAGCAAATTATAAAAAATATTTTCCAAGAATTTTCTTCCATGACACTACCAAACAGAAAGAATAAACTGGAACAAAAAATAATACTTGAAAAATCTGTATCTAGGTAAAAACTTTCTAGGAATGTGTGTGCTCCGCGAAACAAAAGGGGTTTTATCGTCTCAATCTCTGCCCGAATATGGTCCTGCAAAAATGAAAGCAATGAATGCTATCTGGTCGAGTGGTTTACCTTCAAGAGAAGCTGTTATGTCTACCACCCCAACGATAGGATCTTTCTGTTCTGGGCTCCCTTCTCTCGTTATGGTTCCTCTCATCTAGGCATCGGTGCAACTTTTCTGTCTTTCAGCCAAGTTCGTGGGTTTTCTGCTTTTGATTTTCCTATTCATTCAACAATGCCTCTATTTGTTGTTGAACCTGGATTTCGGTGACGGGTTGACCTAGGCCATAGTCCACGTCGTTCGATGGTGCCGTGGAGATTGGATCGGTTATACATTATAGGTAAGTTGGGAATGGAAGTGTGGAACTGAGTTTTCCCATAGACAATGCCAAAGCATGTGGAGAAATATCTGATAGATGCCGATCTTTCCTTCGACCTCGGCTGTAGCTGGTCAAGAGCTTCTTGGGTTTCTGTAACTGGGTGCTCAAAGGAACCCTGCAAAAGAAGGCATGTCAGGGCTTTGCAAAACCAAAGTCAATAAGTGCCTAAGCAATAGTCTCCAGGAAAAATAAGAGAAAATGAGTGATCATACCTTGAGGGGGTGGGGCTTATTTAGGCAATGGACTTTCTCTTATTTGGCAATTCTCCTGTTTTAGTAAGTATGGGAAAAGTTAGCTCAAGATCTTTGTAATCTATGGTGGTGGACTGTCAGCCTTTTATTTTGGATGGTCTTTTGGTAGCTTTCAAAAGTCTTTCCAAGCTGGGGGTTGGCACAAAATCTCTCTGGTATATTGATTTCTCTGTCTTGGAAAGTCATTCTCTGCGAAGTAAATTGGTGGTTGGGAATTGTGTTGCTCGATCTGATTTTGGGCGTATTTGCCATATTGTGCCAAGGCCCTTAATAAGGATCTGTGTGTACTTGCCTTGACCTATGAGTTACTGATCTCGTTAAAAACAGGCTGACCCGTTGGGCGTTGGCAACACCAAAAATTTAGCCTACCAAAAAAATACTGGTCTGTGGGGGTTAATTTATTTTTGATGTGACTCATATATGGGTCTGATGTAAATTTATGTACCTACAAATGCCTATGTAGTTATATAGGGTCTTGTCACTAGACACAATAATACAATCGATACAATACTTAATGTAACTTATTTTAATTCATACTATCATATAAAATCAAATACTAATGATGGTATTATTCTTTGATATATTGCTGAATCCAGAAATCCCCTTTTTGGGGGTTCTCCATGTCCGATAATTGGTAATTTGGTACCTGTGTTGAATTCTGACACTCAACTGTATCTGTGCAATATAGTTGCCCCAATCCACTCATCAAATATTAATGCAAAATGTCCTTGGAAGTCATTTGCCATATTCTTTAGGAAGCTGCGAGAGAAATTGTGAAGTCCTAGCATGCGTGGTAAGGGGCTGGAGGCATACTTCTGATTACTGAGGACCTCATCCAATGACAATTAACGAATAATGCACAGTAGATCGCTCCATTTACAAGTTGGTCATCGTTTTAAGATGTCAAAGTTGTATGATAATGCATTGGAAAAGCTATCTCTCTATCTTTTGGATGCCAAAGAGTTGGCCACCGTGAATATGTGCTTCTGTTCAGTTTTTTCTTTTTCACATACCAGTTTTAAAGCATTTAATGGCATTAAGTGTATCAGTGTCTAAAATGTCTTCCTCTGCAGATGATTCTGGATGCTGTTCTAAATGAAGATAACTTTGATTTTGATGGAGATGGGCGGTGGCCTTTCCAAAATTTTGTAGAGCAACTCATCCTTGATATGTTTGATCCCAGTAAGCATCTTGTATGTTTTCTCAGTTTGGTCTTCCATGGTTTACTTATTAAATGGTAGTTTCTCTGATAATATATCTTTGGGATGCTGCCAATTTTCAGTTTGGGAGGTACGCCATGGTAGTATGATGGCTCTGAGGGAAATTTTATCCCAGCAAGGTGGTTCTGCTGGAGTATTTATGCCCGACTTGAGCTCGGAAAATGCATATTTAGTTGAAATTGAAGACAAATATAATCTGAACACATTAAAGAGAGAGAGGGAAATTGATCTAAATATACAAGTTGCAGTGGAGGAGTCTGAGGCAGACTGGAAAAGACCTAAATCGGAAGATGCATCATGTACATTAATAAATACAACGGCCTCTGTAGACAATGAGGGTAACCTTGGTGTCTGCTTAAAGATTGAAGATGGTGGATGGAGTTCGGACCCTGCACGGGATAACTGTGTGCTTAACATTAGTCCTGTTAAGGTGGAGCCTGAGGCTTACATGGATGGCCTTCATTTTCAGTCTAAAGAAGTTGGTGGTATGGTAGAGCAAAAAATTTTTAGTGAAGATAGGAGCTCGATGACAAAGATGGACATACTGAAAAATCTTCCGGAAAGCTGCAAATTGATGAAATTGGTCAAACTAGCAAGACATTCATGGATTAAAAATTGGGAATTTCTTCAAGATTGTGCCATTCGCTTCCTGTGTGTTTTATCATTGGACCGGTATGGTTGTGGCTTCTGGTTTTCAATAATAATTTCCTAATTTGTTTGTGGATTACGTGTTTATCTAAAATGACAGACAGTGAACAATCTTTGATGCAATTTCCTGGTACAAGGCGGATCTCTTCTGTGCTCTGCATGTTTCTTCTTTTTTACTGTTCTCACGCATTAATCTTTAAATGTCGATATATGTTACAGCTTTTCCCTTTGGATGGTTTTAACATTCAAAACCTTGTTCTTTTTGTGTTCTTGCAGTTTTGGAGATTATGTTTCTGACCAGGTTGTTGCTCCAGTTCGGGAAACTTGTGCGCAAGCACTTGGTGCCGTGCTTAAGTACATGCATCCCTTGTTAGTTCATGAAACACTGAACATCTTGCTGCAAATGCAGGTAACTATTGCATAAGAACATGTCTTTCCACTGGTATATTGGAGCTTTTGAGGTTGAAGTTTTGCTTCTGCTTTAATATTTTTCTTTTTCTTTCATTGTAATTCCTTCTTTTTCAATATTTTTTCCTATTTTACAGTGTCGACCAGAATGGGAAATTCGTCATGGGAGCCTTTTAGGTATCAAGTATTTGGTTGCTGTAAGACGGGTATGATTCTTCATATTTATCACTACTTACCTACTCCTAGAAATGTCCACAATTTTAATTTTATGTTTCATATATGAAGTTGATTACTTTCTATAGTTTGGCCTTGCTGATGTGTCAGATATTTCCTCAAATTGTACACCATGGGGATCCTGGAAAGAAATATTGCAGTGTCTACAGTTTAAACATAACATTTTGAGTTTGCATTTGTCTTATTCACACTTTCAAAGCTGGCACTCCTTTTGCAGCAGTTCTTATTCCTACCCTAATGTGCTCATGATCTTATCTGGATAGGTTTAAATATAAAAAAGACTCATGATTTAATTTTTTATCTCAACTATGCAATAATTGATTTTGATGACTTCAGGAGGTAGTATCTCTACAGTTTCACTTTTGTTATTAAATTGTATAATTATGTTTTGTTGACATCAATGATTACTCTTTCAGTCTTGAGATGGGTACTCAAGAGTCAGGATGCAGTCATAACCCAATGATCCTTGATTGATAATCTGGACCATCTGATCGTCGGTTAAAGCCATTCAAATAATTTTAGGGTCATTGTAACTTGCTTTGTCATTAACAGAGAAAGTCAGAATTTTTTTCTCGATCTTGCGCATTGATCAGCTATTAGGAATGAAATATTTTCAATTGATAAGATGACCGATGGTTGGATTTACCACCAAGCTAATGCCTCTACTAAGTAGGACAAATTTGCCCCAAATCTTCTTAATTTGTGACTGCTCCCTGAAAAGAAGGCTGTCAAGTTCTCATAGAAAGTGCTGACAGCAATTTCCCCTTTAGCGTCCCCTTTCCAAATACGGACTTCCCTACTTGCTTAAATATTAATATTCGTCCCTTACTTGGGACCAACCTGTGGAGTTTAGGACACAAATCATAAAGTTTGTTGAAACAATACCACTTGTCCCAAAATCTTATTTTTTCACCATTTTTCATTATGAATCTCATGTCCTCTAAAAAATCTTCAAATTTCTTCACGATCCCCTTCCATAAATCTATGTGCAATGGGCATTAATTTCCCGACTGTCCTAACCAGGGTTATGACAACCGAACTTGTTGAAATGAATTCATCTTCACAAGGACCTATCTTTATTTGAAAATGTCAACAACCATTTACGTATAAATCACTATTTATAGTCATCAAACTTCTTAAGCGCAACCCTTCAAATATTTAGGGCAGCAGACCATTTCCCAAATCCCAACTAACAAGTTGATACTTCTTCCTGAGTTGTCTATTGCTCCACGAAAGATCTCTTTGTAGTTTCTCAAGATGGTTAGCCAACAACATAAGCATCTTCAACAGGGATACATGATAAATTAGGAGACTAACCAAAGTGCTTTTGATTGAAGTTATTCTTCCACCAAAACATAAGTAATTTTTTCCTTGTCCTAGCTGTCCTTCTCGGTGATTATTTTTTGGAGATTGCAATGGTTTTTGAAGTTTTCGTCTATATTATGACAAAATTTTCCAATGTTTGTCCTTGACTAGTTGGATTTTTATTTATTTTAGTTGACGTTGTGGTATTTCTCTCTCATGTGATATTTGATATCAATATGTAGGATTCCACACGAGTGTGATCGACTAGACTCCTGATGACACCCTAGAATTTAAAGATACCACGAAAAATAAAAAAAGGAATTAAGAATGTAAAGTTGTACACTACGTCACATCACGTTCTGTCCTGTTAATTATAGCCCTAACATATATTTGGTAATAATCTATTGAAAAAATGTGGACTGATGTTTCCCTTAAGGAGCGAAGACTTCATTTGTCAGAATGGAGGAAGTCTATGGAATGGACCAAGCCATGTGTGGGATAGCCATTCTGCTAGGCTACCCCGCAAAGTCAATGGACACCCTGGCTAGTACTTGGGCTGGGGTACTTCAGGAAAAATTCCTTGCAGGCACAATTCTTTGTAACAATTTGAGTAGCTTGTCAGGTAAGAATGCATACGTCCTCATTGTTTACGTTCAGATTCCTTCATTCTCTCAAGCCACTTTGGAGCAGAGTGAGACAATTTGATTGACTTATACATCATTCTGTTTCTTTCAACTATCTACATTCTGTAACTTTTCAGGTATCTTGCTTATTAACTGGGATTCGTGAGTTTGGTTCTGTTTCTCTCTAGCAGATCTTATATTGATTATAATCACTATATGATCATTTTTCACTAGTCTCTGTCATTGTTATGTTTTTATTTCGAATTGAATTTGATCTGTTAAATCTTCAATGTTATCTGAAGTTATGGTGCCACTCACAATTAATGTTGACATTTTGAAACAATAATTGTTTAATTTTTGCATTTTCATATTCTGTGTTACGGATTTCTGCTTCTCTGTCATCTGCTACAGTGATTCTTTTATTTCGTATCAGGAAATGCTCCATGGTTTGCTCGGCTGCGTTCTTCCTGCTTGTAAAGCGGGTCTGGAAGACCCAGATGATGATGTTAGAGCAGTTGCTGCTGAGGCTTTATTACCCGCTGCATCTGCTATAGTTTCTCTTAATGGTCAAACATTGCATTCCATCGTTATGCTACTTTGGGATATTTTGCTTGACCTGGATGACCTAAGTCCATCCACGAGCAGGTAAGTTTTTATGCTTCTTTGCTGCTGTTTGTCTATTAGGTGTCTTATTGAATTATTGTAGTATATTTGAAAGTATACTTGATTAGTCTACGCTGTAAGCTTTACAGTTTTCATTGAATCATGACACTCGTGGCATATATTAGTACATGTGTTTGTGATATACAATTTTTTCTGATCACACCATTTTTGAAATATAAAGAATTAAGAAGTTTCTACTTTATAAACATTGCTCAGTTGAGACTTGAGACTATATTTTTACTGGTCCAACCATCATTTATGCACTAAGGTTCACAATCCCCGCATGCATGTATGTGTCTACTACTTACTTGATTGGGAGCAGCTTCAGATGCTTTAAGCAGCACATCTAATTCTACATTTTATCCTTTTTCTTTGTGTTTGCCGCATATTTTGTTGCTACCATTTTAAGTATCTAATATTATTTGAGAATCTATACCATAAGGATTTTCAAGGGATTACATAGTCAGATTTTTCGAATGGGTGTGAAGTGGTGTTCGTAAGGAGACAGAATGGAAAAGGCAGTAAAATGTTAGTAAGACATTGGAGGGAGGCTCAAATAAAGTTGTAATGCTTGAGCTCGTCTAGGAATCCTGGTCTTGCCAGTATGGAGGTCTATTCCATGATGGGACAGATCTTGAAGGTGTTCTTTGATCGCAATTCAAGAAGAGGAATCAAATGAGGTGGAGAATCTTGCGTTTTGGTAATGTCATATTTAAGTGGTTCCCTCGAAGAAAATGGCAAATAATTTAGTGCCCTATTGTTGGCTGCCAATCATTTGAACTATGGTGATTTTATAATGTCCTATATAATTTTGGACTTAGTCTTTCAGTTTGCATACTTTGTATAGTCACCTATGTTGTTACAGTGGAGAGGCTATCTCAGGAAGTAGAATCCACTAAACCCAATCAGCAACTGACGACTGTAACAGGGTAGCAGTATGGTTCTAGAGAATGACTAAGCTCAGATGTGGGCTTGGGAGTAGTCACAATGTTGAAAAGAAGCCTTAATCCTCTTTGGACGATGATGCAGTCAAATGCGCTGATACTCAGTATGATGATGGCACTACTGGCTACACCTTTGACACATCGCATGAAGTACCGTACATCAATGATTCTCCAATGTTAGAAGACCTCAAGAAGTAATAAGATAATGTATTCTAGCAAAAATAATTCTCCTATGTTTGATGATATTATGATTAATGACTAATTTATCAAATTATTTGGACCTGTGACAAATAGTAGGTACTCACACACACACACACTACGTTGACTCATGCTTTTGTGACTCATAAAAATGACTCACGGATGTTAGGTCCACATGCAGATGTGGGGCTGTTTTTTGGTGACGATCTTCTTCTCAACGTGGATATCCACCTCACAAAAAATCATTCCATTCCTATATTTGTAGTCTTACGAAAAGTGGAATGCAAGTTGAAAAATTTGGAACATCCATTTCACCATTAAATTTAGGTCCATATTTGATAGGGTTAAAAGTTTTAGAAATTGATGATTTTTGGTGAGGATGATCTCCATAGTGAGGAGATTATCGTCACAAAAAGCATTAGTAACCATAACCCAACCCATAATTAACAAGGATGTAGAGATCGGTAAGGACGTGATCCATAGATATAGTGCTGGATGGCTAAAGTGGAGACACTTTTGGAGTATTGTGTGATTGACGAGCCTTGGTTCAATGTTTCGGCCGAAACCGAAACTTTTCGTCCATTTTGTTTCGGTTTCTCTATAGAACGAAACTACGTATGTTTCAGTTGGTTTCGTCCAAAACCGAACGATACTTCATCTTATGTGTAAATTTGTACTAACATTTCGTTTCGGTTTCACAAAGTTTCGTCCGAAATCGAACAATACTTCTAATACGTTTCGGTATCACCCATGAACGATACCACACAATTTGAACCATGAGACCAACTATGCTTTATGGAGTTCAATGTTGGGCAATTAAAAAACATGTTCATAGAATGAGTGTACAAAGATGGGGATGTTGAGATAGATGAGTGGAAAATCTAGGAAATACAAAATTAGAAATGAGCATATACGAAGAAACCTAGGAACAACCCCAATAGCATATAAAATTAGAGAAAGTTGATTGAAATGGTTTGGGTATGTGCAATGAAGACCAACAACGGCACTGATAAGATGGAATGCTTTGGTGCAAGTTGAAAGCCTCGAAAGGGGGTTAGGAAGATCGAAAGTGACATGAATGGAGATAGTAAGAAAATTTCTGAAGACTTATGCTTTGATAGAAGATAAAGCTTTAAACAGAGTTGAATGGCGAAATAAGATTATTGTTGCCATTTTGCGATAAGGTGTAGATGATGATGATGATGTTTGTGTGTGTATTTTATGGATGCTTCTCAAGTGATCCAAACCGGCTTCCTTATAACACCCATTTCCTGGCTTTCCGCATATGCTTTTGCACTGGTACTCGTTTTGTGCAACTAAGCCTCAACCCCATGCTTCCATGCAGGTCATTCTAATTGCTTCGACTTCCTTGTCTATTACTTCGATTCACCATTTTCTAAAACCAACCAACAATAGAAAGAGCTAAAGATAAATAATTTTTTATTTCGTATTTATTTGTTCGAAAATGGGAAAATGAATTTTACAAGTACTTACCCCGAAGTCCAAGTAATACATTGATTAATTGTGCGTATTTGAACCGGTTCATTGCAAGGAATCCGTAGGAAGCGAAGGAACATATGAAAAATAAGAGCACAATGAAGAAATCGCCTAAATGGGAAAACTAGGGCAAAAAAATGAGTTTGGACTTTCTCTCAAAAGGAGGTTGAAGATGACCTAAATCATCTTCTTTGAGGTTGTTTTTGACAATAAAAATGGTGTGGGTATTATGAGGAAAGAAGTGAAAGTAAACCTAAATAATCTTCTTTTAGGTTTTTTTTTAACAATAAATATGATGTGGGTATTTTTAGTAAAGAAGTGAAAATAATAAAAAATAGTTTTATTTTTTTATTTTTGAGTGTCTGAACTACTGTCCACAAGCCTCAAATACACCTCATGCCTTGCGCCTTGAGTCTCATTCCATATATTATAGTTGAGACCTAAGCCTCGAAGCATGATTGTATTCTTCACCTAAAGACATACACCTCATACTAAGTATGGGAAAATAGTTGTATTAAGTAATAGTTGTTTTTTTTCGATCCATAACAAGGATAATTGTATTATGTATGGAAAATTTTACAAAACGAGGGACCTAGATGTTCAAATACAAAAGGAAAAGCTTGAATAAGACATTCGTGAATCAAACAAAAGAGATTACATCCAGCTTACCCCTTTAATTACAAAGTCCTAGATTGATACCTAATGAATGTACAGTCTTCCAATCTCATTAAAAAGCATGCTACCTTGCTCAAATCTTCAAAAAATCAATTATTACATTCTTTGCAAATGCGTTAACGATGGGCATAGGGAAGGATCTTCCACAAAAATTTTCCCCTCAAACCAAATTCTCCACTAGGCTAGGAACCATTCACGTCCACGATGTCCCTGTGGAAAACTGTATGGAAATCAAAAATCAAAAGGAAGAAACTCCACACTATTTGGGTTGTCTTACAGTGGCTAAATAACGGATTGACACTCTCCGAGTTCTCCTTGCACATAACATATCTGTTTGGGATTGCCATCTTCCAATGAATATGGTAATCGATCATCAAAACCATGTCCATTACCACTCTCAATATGAATGCCTCCTCTCTCTTAGGAACCGGATAGCCTCAATAGAACTTTCCCTTGAAAATCCCACCAACTGATCATAAAAATAGTTTACTTAGAAGATGCCTTTTGAATTCGCATTCTAAACTCTGCACTCTTTTGATCCTCTTGATTTCCACGTCTCTTGAAGCCATCTAGAAGCACAACGCACTCTTCAATTTCCCTCTATAGAAGATTCCTCCTGAGAACTGGGCTCCAAACAATCCCCTCAATCTATACAGACGTGAACAAAGATCGCATAGTCAACCCAACCTACACTAATCATCTTCCCAAAAATCCAACTCTCTCGTCAGGTCTCTACTATCCTAATCTCTACTGCTAACCCCATATCTGTGATCCATTCTCCATAAGTCTTTGTTCTCCTTACTAAACCTCCATAACCATTTACCCAAAAGAGTGGTGTTCATCAGTTTCAACCTTCTCAAACCAATGCCCTCCAAATTTTCTTCTGATGGCAAACCAATTTCCTTCAAACTTGATGAAATTTCTTTTTAGCTCCTTGTCCATTCCACCTGAAGCCTCTTAACATCTCTTCTAAATGTTCAACCACTGAGTAGGTCATCCTAGAGAGCAACATACTTGCCAACATACTTTTGATTAAAGTTATTCTCCCCCCAAAAGATAGGACACTTTCCTTCCAAGTAGTCAACCTCCTCTTCATTCTTTCAATTACAGGCATCCAAACACTTCTTGAAATGGAGTGCGCTCCCAATGGAAGTCCAAGCTAGGAAATAGGAAAAGTTCCTAGTTTGAAGACATTCGACATCACTCGCATCAATAACAAACAACAAGAAGTATGAAAGTAGCATTATGAGGCTTTGTAATAAGAGGATCACAGGTAGAAATCAACTTTTATAGAAGCCTATGAAACCAAACCACATATCAGATAAAGTTGTGTATTTAAAAACACATGAAAATGTGAGGAACTACTTAATCTAAAAATTTACTTTCAACCGAACGCTCAATTATGTGGCATCCAGGTTCCTTGCATTTTTTTTTTCTGTAAAATGCCAAGACAATTGAGCTTTGGTTTGAAATTATTTTTGTTTGAACATAAATTATTTGCTTCATATCCTCACGTTTTCATTTTTTTTCTTCAAAGATGATCCTTTATATATGTGTGTACTACACAAAGCTTTATTTGATGTGGTTTGGTTTCACAGGGCGTCTATAAAAGTTATCTTTTTCTACATGCAGAATGCCAAGCAATTGCAATGCATTAAGAGTCACATGTTCTGATTGGTTTATTGCAAGCATCATTACTCACATTGCAATGCATTCTTGATGACTTTATTAACTAGTATTGTTATCCTAATATCATATCACATGTTTATTCAGGTTTATTCTCCCTCTGAAAGTTATATTAGTTGATTAAGGTATTAAACTTCAATTTTGTGGTTTCCTTCCATCTGCATTGAAAGGAAGTATTTTGTGAAAATATTTTGACAATACGATTTTGTAGATGACATAATACCGGTGATGCTTATGGAGTAGAATGTTGGGTAATCAAGAAACATGTTCATAAAATGAATATAGTTGAGATGGATGTGTCATGAGACAAGGAAAGAAAAAATTATAAGTGAACGCATTTGTGAAAATATAGGAGTAGCCCCAATAAGTAACAGAATGAGGGAAAGTCGATTGAGATGGTTTGGTCATGTACAAGTATAACAAAGACGAATGATAACGCCAGTGAGAAGGAATGTGCAAGCCTAAAAGGGCGAGGGGAAGGTCAAAACCGACGTGGAATGAGGTTTTGAGACAAGATTTTAAGAAACTTCCCGTGGCTTTGGGGAGAATTGAATGGAGGAACAAGATTCATGTAGTCGACCTTATATTGTTGGGATAAGTCTTATGATGATGATGAGACAAATTATGACAACCAACCATATGGAGTATAGAATGGAAGATTAGTAGTGTTAATTACACATAGGGGACGTGAGGTCCTCTTTTATTGGCAGGGGGTGCTATAGGTGGCGTGAAAGGATGTATCTGAGAGGTCGTGGGTCTCTTAGGGCAAGGGGTTTGTTAAGGGGGGTGGAGTTGACGGTAGACACATGGAAGGGTTCCGCTCCAATGCTTCTGGGAGTTGCGGGAGGTGGGGAGGGTGATTTTGGTTTTCAGTGTGGGTGCGCCACACGTTGGGAAATCCGAATCTCATAGAGACCTCTTCGTTGAAAATGGTCTAGAATACGGGGTACGTGGCATTATCGGAGGTTTTAAGGTCATGATGGGGTCCACGGTAGCGACGGTGTCTGCAGAATACATATTTTAGAGGGAGAAGCGCGACACAATTATTCAAATACGAGGGAGGAGGTTGTAAATAAAAATTAAGGGGTATGTTGAGAGTTGCTGTATCGTTTAGCTCTTTTATCCCTAGACCCATTGCTTTTAAACATAAGCCCGTTGGTTTCGTCGGGGAGCGCTCTTATCATCCCCTAACGAGATGTGAAGTAGGAATACTTCCTGTGAATGTTTCGGTTGTCTCTTCATGGGAGAATGACTGTGGTATCAATTGTAAAGGTGAAGTTGAAGGAACAGGAACTCTAGGGCTAAAGGTGGAGTTAGCAATTGAGGCTAAGCATCTCGACATCGTTCCGGCGGAAACGACTGTCATTCCAGAGTGCCTCGATGGCTTCTCTTCTCTGTGTCAGACATCGAAGTGTTCTTTTGTTGCAGATTCAGGAGGTGGATGCTTATCCGGTGAAGTTGATGAAGGAATGGCACTGGTTCCGGAAGAAATCAGTCCCATTTGCTCTATTCTGGCGCCACATTTCTCAAGGCGAGCAAATGAGGAGAGAAAGGTAGCGAGATGGGCGGATTTAGTTGAGGAGCAGACCAGTCCTGCTAAAGAAGGGTCTATGTCGATCTCAGCATTAGGTATTGTAAATAATTTGTGTTCTGTGATGGGTTCGACAACGGATAGGTGTGGGAGCAGTGACGATGAGGAAAAGTGCTGTGAAGAATTTGCAATTCCAGAGGAATAATGTTTTGGATTGTATCAGATTGTCTCGTAATGTCTCGGCGAAACGAACCGAAACATTATGAAACAGAACATATGAAACATTCCAAAATTTTAAACCATCTAAATGGATTCTTCATTCATTACTTTTTTTTTTCTAATCTTTTAAAATTACATGTAATTTACATGTCCTATCTCCCAATAAGTGCTAATGTTTGCTGAATTTTCCTAATTTTAAGTAGTTTTTGATAATCATTCGAAATTTCCTGAAAATGTTTAACTAGACCAACTCGTAGATTGCCCTAAGCTATACAATGGCATATAACCAGCTCGGCGAATTTTGGATACCCCGTCAATTTCTCTTTTTATCCCCCACTAAACTATAATTAAAATGACTTCTATATCCCATGTGTTTTCTCTTATCTTCCCCTCACAAGATATATACAATATCAACTTTACCCCATTTGTTTCTCTAATTAACCCCTTTCTATTTCTACTCATCCCCTCTAAAATTCAAACCGTTAGAGCACAGGAGAGAGCAAGGGAGGCTATTGAAAAAGTAAAGGGAGAATACCTAAACGATTCTAAGGTTGTATTTTACATCTTCTACAACTCTCATTTGGGAACTTTTAAGTAAAGCAATCAATGGATGTATGTATTTGAATTCAAATTTTTTTAATCGACAAAATCATTCTAACTGCATTTTTGAAACCATTCTAAGAAGAATTTCTAGTAATCTCGCCGGAACGACACATTGGGATTTTTTTTCTCGTGCAGTCTCGGTCATGGTCTTTGAATTGATTGTTCGGACCGCTAAGTCCGGACAATCATTCACTGTTCGGACTTAACAGTTTAAACAGTAAAGCATTGTTCGGACTTATCGGTTCGAACAACGATGAGTACCTGCGGAACAAGAGGTGCCTCCACTCTCCAGCTTGTCGAAGCTTTTCTCCACCGGGATGCAGGAGGCTTACGTAACGTTAATGGCGATAACAGGGATGCAGGAGGCGCACACGCAGACACGCTTGTCTTCGATGACGAAGGAAGTTAGGTTTTCACTTCACCAAGTGAGAAAGGGTAAAACCACTACAATTACTTTCGTGTTTCACTTGGGGGGAGGGGTGATAAGAGATTTCGATGGGCCCACGGGGCAATTAGAGATTTTCATAAATTGGTGAGGGGAATTAAGAGAAAGGGGGGTGATAAGAACAAATGACGGGGTATCCAAAATTTCCCAACCAGCTCATGCACAACCATGATGTTTAGGGATTTCCCCAAATTTTCAGATTCACCCCAAAAATCTGAAAATGCACCCACAAATCCGGTGTAAATGCATTACACTGTTCGAGCCTATTTCTATGAAAATTTAGAAAAAATTGAACTTCATTGAGAGATTTGATCGTTACTTTGAACCAGGGAGGAAACCCCAAATTCTAGCTTCAATTACCTTTAAGGATCAATCAAACAAGTTTTTTTCTTTGAAGATTTGAAATGGAATTGGCATTTTTGAGGGGATTTTAGGCAACAAAAATCAATTTGGAGCCAAAGAAGTAGGTTTGGTATGGCTTCCATAAGTTGTGGACATAATATTTTCCTCAGTCAAATAGTTTGACCGAAATAATGCACATAGTATAACTGCACAACGAAAATTTCCAACTGAAATACTTTACATATTGAAATTTCGACCCGAATGAATGGTAAAATTTTGGTCAAAATAATGCATTTTTGACACCATGTTTTTTTTCGTGTCAGTTTCTTCCAAAATCGAAATATTTTGCATGAAATATTCATGAAATTCTAGATTTTGAACATTGTAGGTGATTTCAACCCCTCGGTTCTTGTACTTTGTTACGTAAGAGCTGTAATAGTTCATTCTTGAATTGGGGTTTCAGTTATGTTTAATATATTTGTTCTTTTCTCATTCTTGACGTGGAAGTCCAAAGTAGTTGTTGAGACCAGGTACCGTAAAACTGATATTTTGCATTGCAGTGTTATGAATCTGTTGTCAGAAATCTATTCTCAAGAAGAGATGATTCCGAAGATGTTGGGAACATTGACATTGAAAGAGAAGCAAGGATTCGATCTTAATGAAGTAGTTCAGATTGATGAACATGGAGAGGGAATTAAGTCTCAGGGGAATCCTTATATGTTATCAACGCTTGCACCACGATTATGGCCATTTATGAGGCACAGTATTACTTCAGTTCGTCATTCGGCTATGCGCACTTTGGTAAAATTTTATTATGTGCCTCTATGTGCTCATCCTTATTCAAACATCAATTACTTGATTGTGTTCATTGCTTTTTACTAGTCTGCTAAAATCACTAGGTCAAATTTAATAAAAAGTTAACTGTGTGTATGTGCTGATAAATTTATGGCTTTGCAAGTTTGCAGTTGTGTATTCTTCTCTCTCTGTCTCTCTGTCTCCAATTGATCCATCAGAAATTATTATGATGTTAAATAACTAAAGAATTTCTTGTTCAGGAGCGGCTGCTTGAAGTTGGATGTAAAAGGAGCTCATCTGAGTACACAGCTAGTTCTTTCTGGCCTTCTTTTATTTTGGGGGATACCCTAAGGATTGTTTTTCAAAACTTGCTCCTGGAATCAAATGAGGCAATTCTGCAATGTTCAGAGAGGGTCTGGAGGCTCCTGCTTCAGGTTTTTCTTCCACACCTGTGCATGATTTCATAAAAATTTCATTTTGATCTTTTTGTGATTCTCACGTTCTTGATTCATGCCAGTGTCCAGAGGGGGATTTGGAAACTGCCGCGAGATCATATTTTTCTTCTTGGATGGAGCTTGCAACTACTGCATATGGTTCACCCCTGGATGCTACAAAAATGTTTTGGCCAGTAGCCCTTCCTCGGAAAAGCCATTTTAGAGCTGCTGCTAAGATGAGAGCTGTAAAACTAGAAAATGACTCCAGTAGAAACTTTGGTTCTGACTCTGCAAAAGGACCTATTTCGCAGGAGAGAAATGGAGAGGTTTCTATCAATTTTGTTAAGATTATTGTTGGTGCAGATGGTGAAAAATCAGTTACTCGTACACGTGTAGTTACAGCAGCAGCATTGGGTATTTTTGCATCTAAGTTGCCTGAGGGGTCTTTGCAATTTGTAATTGATCCATTATGGAAGGACCTTTCCTCTTTATCTGGGGTCCAAAGACAGGTAGCTCCTCATATTTGTTGCAATTTTGTGGGACAGAGATAATTTTTATCTTTTGCCCTTTCTTGACTACCATTGGACTAAATTCTTCATTTTTCCAGGTGGCTTCCATGATTCTTGTCTCTTGGTTCAAAGAGCATCATAGTAAGGCCCTCTCTGGAATGCATGTAATTATGCCTGGATTTGTCGGTCATTTTAGGCAATGGCTGTTGGATTTGTTAGCATGTGCTGATCCTGCATTGCCTACGAAAGATTCACTTCTTCCTTATGCTGAGCTTTCAAGAACTTATGCGAAGATGCGTGGCGAGGCCACTCTCTTGTTCCGTGCAGTTGACTCGTTTGGCATATTAAAGAGTATGTTGCCAACTACGAAGTTTAACCTGGATACCTTAAGTGTTGATGATGCAATCAGTTTTGTGTCAAAACTTTCACTGCCGAGTAACCACTCGACTGGCGATGAAACTATGGAAAGACACGTTCTTGATGATTTAGAGACGTCAAAGCAACGACTTTTGACAACTTCAGGCTATTTAAAGTGTGTGCAGGTATTTTCTTAATCTTTTTATTCTATTTGAGATGAGAAATTTTGTTGACACTTTCCATGCTGCTTTGAGTTCATGAGTTGAAACCATTGTTGTAGAACTTGTCAACCAAAATTTAAACTTAGCAAGTTTACTTTACTCAGCAGGATTTAGGGTTAGCTCGACATGAAACTCGTGCTTGTAAGATATCAAGTTGTGAATTGCGAGCTTCTTCTGATCTCTCCACGTCAGTCAACTCGATCGAGTCTTTTTTCATTTTGTAGTAGGGTTATTAAGTTTCCGATCAGAAGGGATTTGTTCTGGCCACCACGAGCCAAGCGGCTGACTTCTTTGACCATGCCTACACCAACAGACAGTGGCGACCTTGACTGTGCAATGAGCCGTGAAACACCGCTACCTGTCCGACTTGCATGTGTTGTCCATGTCTTCAGTGTTCATCCTGAGCAGGACGGAACAGATTCATTATCGCATTACTTGTAGCTTCTTTCTTCATAGTCAATGCGGATTCGGTATCGTGTCTTTCATTCCAAGGCATAACCTGTATCTATGCGCACCAAGCTATTCTCTCTCTGTCTCTCTCTCTCTTGCTCGCTCTCTCCCCACCCCAGCCGCACCCCTTTGATCGATGGTTGCCACCTTTTCAATCTCTTCCGTCCTTACTTGGTTCCATTGCCAAACCAGAGATCTCTCATTAAAAGATAAGACAAACATGAGAGGGAAACAAAGGATGTATATGAACTATAATACTTATAATTCTATAAATTCATAACATTCAGATAGTGCTCACTCTAATCAATCTTGAACGTCTAATCATGGGTCCTTTATCGGAGACCTCCTAAAATAATAGATTATCTTATGAGATGATCTTAACCATACGATGATGGTGGATTTTTTTAATGATGGTGACGTTGTGTTTGGCCATCCACAAAAATACAAATGCTCGGATGGTTAGCATAATCAAACAGGGGCTAATTTTTCTTCAGAAATCTTGTAAATGGGACCCAGTGATCTGGTGGATCGAGTTGATGATTTGCACCATCTCTCTCTCTCTCTCTCACTCTATATATATGGGTCAAGATATTCTGACACTGATTGGGTGACATGAATATTTACACGGAACCCGAGCCGCTATTTGAAAAAATTGACAACCCAGATTATACTGCCGTGGAAGGTACAACATCCAACATCGATTACTTGGCTTGGCTCGAGGTGATTAGATAATAAAGATAATCCACCAAAAACATGGTAATTAATGTATTCTGAAGTAACATAAAGCATGCCGAAATCAGACTTGCAACACAACTTTTGGTATATTTTTATGTGATTTTGGCTGTTTTATTAGTATGTTGAATAGGTTTGAAGTTATGTTCTTACTACTCTTTGTTTGCGTCCCAGTTTCATCTTACTCTTTAGTAGTGTTACTACCTTCGTGGTGAAAAATTGAAATTGATGGTATGGTTCTTGTAGAAAGAATCCAAATAATGAGACAAACTTGTGTCAACAAGGTAGAATACTCAGGTCAACCTCTACTTCTGTTGTTGTACGCATGATGCACGTGCGTAATGGATCTGGACAAGCTAAGACTTCAAGGATGAGATCATATCTGTTCCCAGAGCTCATACCCCCTACTTGCTTTGGAGTTGCAACAAATCAGTGGGGTCTTATGGCAGCACTGCCCTTCTGTGTAGTCTCAATGTCCTCAATCAACTTATGGTCTTCCATCACCATCCCTGTGTTGTGGTCATCAAGTTGAGCTTGAACCCCAATTCAACATTTCAATGTTGCAAGCGTGAGCTTGTAAAACTACCAAAAACTGAAAGAAGTTGAAGAAGAGTACACGTGTTATCTCATTGCAGAAATAGATGAACCCAAGCCCACCAGTTCATGGAATTTGTTTGTTATCATTTGAACTGACAAGGTCACCCATAGACACATAGGTTCCTTCCATTGATAACGGCTAGCTACTTTTGTCAAGGTATCATCACCAGTTCTAACATAAGTGTTCACTGTGTCTGTATTCTAACATAAGTCTTCTTTTTCTGTTGAAATATTCCGAGGCCTCGAGTACAAGGAGACACCCCATCAAAGAAAAAACAAAATAAAAAAGATAGGACACTGTACAGATTCATTAATAATATGTTCCTTGATCCATCATCTTACCAACTCTCTTTTTGGCAAACTCCTAATTTATCGGTTAGCATCTGAACAATGTTGAGGCGTTGGAACTTTGTGAGAACAATGTTGATATGAAGTCTGAACAACGTCGGACACAATGACATGCGTAGAGTCTTGCTTACCATTGATGTGCCCTTGCCTTGAAGACAAAGGACGATTAGATTCAAGCTCTATGGAGATAGGAGGAAGAATAGAAAATAGTTATTGTTAAGATCTAGGGTTTCATAGATGAGAGAGAGAGAGAAAGAAGAATAGTGGGAAAGATGGGATAATCGAATTAGGTGGTATTGCCCTAATCGATCTCCTTTTATATTAAAGCATAAAGGAAAGGGTAAAGACATTAATACCCTTACACATCACACACATATACCCACATGCATAAATAATAATAACTAACACCCCCCCTCAAGCTGGAGAGTATACATCATACATCTCCAGCTTGGAATAAATCAGATCCATACGAGTTTTAGATAGAGCTTTAGTGAATATGCTTGCCAACTGATCTGCTGTCTTCATGTATGGAGTCACGATTTGACCACTCACCCCTTTGTCCTTTCATGAAACACTGGGTTGGAGGCTATATGAATAGCTGCTTGATTGTCACAACACAATCTCACAGGAGACTCCACACTCACACCCAACTCAAGAAGGATATGCCTCAACCAAGTCAACTCACAACTCGTATGAGCCATTGCTCTGTATTCTGCCTCTGCACTCGATCGTGCTACTATTGATTGCTTTTTACTTCTTCAGGAAACTAGATTTTCACCAAGAAATGTACAATAACCTGTAGTGGACCTTCTATCAGAAGGTAACCCAGCCCAATCCACGTCAGTATAGGCGTATAGCCAACCATTCGAAGGTGACCATGTGACTTGTACAAAAGACCACGGCCAGGAGCACCCTTCAAGTACCTCACTACATGAACAACGACATCCTAATGTGAAACATAGGGTGATTGCATAAACTGACTAATCACACTCGCAACGAAAACTATATCTGGTCTGGTAATAGTCAAATAATTCAGTTTGCCAACTAATCTCCGATATTTACTTGTATCATCATACAGCTCCCCCTGAGCACTTATAAGTTTAGTATTAGGATCCATGGGTATATCAACCGGTTTGGATTCCATCAAACCTGTTTCCTCAAGAATATCTATATCATACTTTCTTTGAGACAGACTAATCCCATGACTTGACCTTGCAAACTCAATACCCAGGAAATAACAAAGTTCCCCTAGGTCTTTAGTGTCATCTCGAGTCACTACCATGTCATCAATGTACACCACTAGCACAATGGTGCTATTGTCTGTTTTCTTTACAAAAACCGAATGGTCTGACTGACATTGCTTCAGTCCAAACTGAACAACTGCTTCATTGAGTCTACCAAACTACGCACGTGGAGACTGCTTCAACCTTATATCGCCTTATTCAGACAACAAACACGACCAGATGACTCCCCCTGAGCAACAAAACCAGAAGGTTGCTCCATATAAACCTCTTCCTGAAGAGTACCATGCAGGAAGGCATTCTTGACATCAAATTGATACAGTGACCAATGCAAGGAAGCAACTAAAGAGATCACAACATGAACTGAGGCAATCTTGGCCATCGGTGAAAATGTATCATTGTAATCAATACCAAAAGACTGAGTATACCCTTTGGCAACAAGACGGGCCTTCAATCGTTCAATCAACCCATCAGGAAGAAACTTCACAGTATACACCCAATGACAACTAGTCACCTGTTTACCCAGAGGCAAAGAAACTAGATCCCATGTACCATTGGAATGAAGGGCCCCCATCTCATCAACCATGGCTGCACGCCAACCAGGAGAAGAGCTCCCTGGACATTTGTAGGAACAGACATCGAAGAAAGAGAGAACACCAAATGTACGATAGGAACGAGACAAAGAATCAAAAGACACAAAGTTAGAAAGATGATGTTGTGTATAAGAATGAGTACCTTTCCGTAAAGTAATAGAAAGAACAGAAGAAGATGACTCAGGCAATCTCGGATCTGCCGACGTTGAAGTAGATGGTGGATGACATGAGTCTGGCGAAGAGGAGACAAGTTGCTTACAATGAACATATGTACAGAGAGGTGGCACTTTCGAAGCGGACACATCAGACTCTGCAAACAAGAACTACCAATCTCAACTGGAAGCGGAAACGGATGATGCTCAAAAAAACAGAAAGGGACATGCTAAAAAATGTACCATCAGGACGAAGTTCTTATGGAAAACGAGGTCAAAGCACCCGATAGCCTTTATGAGTCCGAGAGTAACCCAAAAAAGCACACTTAACTGCTCGATGATCAAGCTTATCAGCACCCGGACTCAACCGTTGAACAAAGTAGAGACATTAAAAAATGCGAGGAGGAAGAGAGAATAAAGAACTACTAGGAAATAAAACAAAACATAGAGACTGACCATCAAGAACAGACATGATCATGCGATTAATGAGAGGATGTGGTAAGAAAAACATCACTCCAGTACACCTTTGGGACTCATCTCGAATAACAAAGCTCGAGCAACCTCAAGAAGATGATGCATCGTCCGTTCAGGCACACCATTTTGTTGTGGGGTGTGGGAACAAGAAGTCTGATGAAAAATACCCTGAGATGCAAGTACGAACGAAATGACAATAAGTCATATTCTTTAGCATTATCAGAACGGAACATTTGAATAGGCACACCAAATTGAGTTTTAATCTCAGCATAAAACAATTGAAAAAAAGAGAATAATTCATATCTTTTTTTTTTATAAGATTAAGTGCTTTATTGAGAAAAGGGGACGAGCCCCAGAGAACAAAGAGGAGGACCTCCAGAAGGGGACCTCACCACAAAGGGATAGAAAACAACTCAGATGTGAGCGGATCCGCGTAAAAGCTTGTCCCATCTGAATACAAAAGTGTTGAAAAAAAAACACCCTTAAAATCCGGAAAGAGTGATGACCAAAGATACAAGTAAGCTTTGACCATAAGCAAGACATTTGGAACATCATCTTCCTTCCCTTCGAATATGCGAGAGTTCCTTTATTTCCAAATAGCCCATAAGACTGCAAAAGGAAGAATGCGCCACATATGTCTCCTTCTCCCTTGAAACACTTCCAAAGAGGATCCTTGGACTAGGCTGCTAACCTGCTCAGGTACCACATAATCGAACCCGAAGAGCTTAAAGAAAGCTTGCTAAATGGCAGATGCGAAGGGGCAATGGATCAACAAGTGATCAACCGACTCAGCGTTGGCCTCGCACATGGAATACCTGTTTGGTATCATCATACCCTACTGATCAAGTGATCCACTGTCAGAATTTTATCCAACATGGCCGCCCAAACAAACCAAGTCATGCGAGAAAAGTCATCCACAAAAGTAACAAAATATTTAAATCCATTTTGAGAAGTAACTCGAATGGGTACCCAGCCATCTGAGTGAACTAAAACAAAAGGTTTAACTACCCGAGGGGCAATCCTAGACGGAAATAAAATTCTATGATGTTTACCCAATTCACAAGTCACAATCGAAATTAGACACACTACTTAAAGAAGGAACCATCAACTTCGAAGAACGCAAAGAGGGATGTCCTAGCCGACAATGCGGAGTGAGGGAGGATGTCTGGAATGCTGCAGTCTCCCCCTCACCATCAAGATAATATAGGCCACCTGACTCACGTCCTCCACCAATCCTCTTATTCGTCTTGATATCTTGAAAAACACAATGTGAAGGATAAAACGTAACTGGACAATTCAAAGCTTTTGTAAGCTTACTAACAGACATAAGGTTGAAAGGAAATTTAGGCACATACAAGACAGAAGATATGGAAAACAAATTATTAGGAGAAGCTTGACCTAGGCCAGACACTTTAGATGTTGTGCCATCTGCCAAAGTCATATACTGAGAAGGAGAAGAAGCACACCTGAAGTCCCTGTCTTGTAATCTGAGGCTCCAAAAGCAATAACCCATGGGAATGGAGACCCAGATACTTGAGATGCAAGACATGCAGTACGTGAGTGCGCAATGGTGGCAGTATTGAAAGACGTGACAATAGATTGTTGTGGTTGGATGAGCCTAGAGTGATCTTCACGTGACATAGTCAGGACCTCCGAGTTAGCCATAAGTGTGAGTGGGTGTAGCCTCTAGGAGTAAAACTCTTACTCTCACTATATGATGTCTGGTTCGCTCAGTTGGTAGGTTTGCCATGCAAATCCCAGCAAGAATCCATAGTGTGACCATCCTTACCATAGTGAGTACACTTACGAGGTCCACCATGACCTCGTCCACGACCACTAACTGAATCTTGGTCTCCACAGCCATCTCTACCACCGCGACGACCACGTCCATGACTACCACAACCACCAGAAACTACAAGAGTAGATTTGTTTCCAGTAGAGACACTAATCTTCAAAATTGACGCATGCTGAAAACGAGCAAAAATCTCAAGTCATACTTGGAAGTTCGCTGCTTCCCAATATTTGAGCCCGAACTGGCTAATATTCTGGCTGGAGTCCAGAGAGAAATCGAGCAACATCAAAGTCTTCTCTCTGTTTATGTTGTTTTACCAGATCATATATAAGGGGCTGACAACTCATTCCGAATGTTTTGAAGAGCTGAATAATACTCAACAAGTGGCTTCTCTCCATGCTGCAAAGAGAAGTATTCTTTAACCAACTGATATGTCCTTGTGATGTTATTCTTCAACCAACTGATATGTCCTTGGGAGGGAGGGAGGGAGGGAGAGATGGGATAATCGAATTAGGTGGTATTGCCCTAATCGATCCCCTTTTATATTAAAGCATAAAAGAAAGGGTAAAGACATTAATACCCTTACACGTCCCACATATATACCTACATGCATAAATATTAATAACTAACAGATATAATGGCAGGCAAGAAAATCGCTTGGTGTTTACCTCCTCAATCTCCAACTCTTCAAGATAAACATCAAGGACCCATGATTACTGGGGCTGAAGACATCTCGGATTATAGACCCATAAGCTTGGTGGGCAGTGCCTATAAAATCATAGCCAAGGTCCTTGCCTTGAGTTTTAGAGAAGCCCTGTCCTCAGTGATCTCGCCTGATCACGGTGCTTTTGTGAGAGGGTGTCAGATTTTCGACGGAGTTCTTATTGCGAATGAATGTATTGATTCGAGAATTAAGTCGGGACAATCGGGGATTGTTTGCAAGATAGACATGGAGAAGGCCTATGACCATGTCAGCTGGGGCTTTCTTGATTACCTCATTGGGAGAATGGGGTTCGGGTCTAGATGGAGAAAGTAGATTTGGAAGTGCATCTCGTCGGCATCCTTCTCTATCTTGGTGAATGGGTCTCCAGCGGGTTATTTTAAGAGCTCAAGAGGTTTGCGCCAATGCGACCCTCTTTCCCCTTTTTTGTTCATTGTGGTAGCGGAGGCTTTAGGAAGATTGATTTCCAAATCCGTGTCCCTAGGAGAGATGGAGGGGTTTTGTGCTGCCCCGAGGGACCCACCATTTCCCATCTCCAGTTTCTGATGATATCCTCATTCTTCTTGCTCCTGAGATGTCTCAATTGAGATTTCTCAAAGGCATTCTTGGTTGTTTCGAGCCAGTTTCGGGCCTCCGGGTGAATCTCTCCAAAAGCAAATTGTTTGGCGTGGGAATGGTTGAAGACTTGGAAGGAATGGCCACTATACTGAATTGTCGCATTGATAAATTCCCGACCACATATCTAGGCCTCCCTTTGTGGGCAGCATATAGATCCAAGGATCTTTGGAGGCCGGTGGTTGAAAGCTTTGGAAGGAGACTCGCTACATGGAAAGCCAGATACTTGTCTAAAGGGGGAAGATTGGTGCTGATGAAAAGTTCTCTCTCGAGTCTGCCCATCTACTATATGTCCATGTTCCTGATCCCGAATAATGTGCTTCTTACCTTGGACAAGATCATGAGAGATTTCTTGTGGGACGGGAATTCGGAGAACCACAAGATCCATTTGGTGAGGTGGGATAAGGTGTGTAAGCCTAAGGGTATTGGCGGACTGGGCATCAAGCATCTCAAATCCATGAACCGTGCCCTCTTGGGCAAAGGGCTATGGAGATTTGGGGAGGAGACGACGAGTTTTGGAGGATTGTTATGGCAGACAAATATGGAGTTTCTCCTTATGGCTGGAAAAGTCTTGAAGTTAGAAGCCCTTATGGTTGCAGTGTGTGGAGAGAAATCTTAAAGGTGTCTAAAGAGTTTGACAAAGGGGTGCGTTTTGAGGTTGGAGCAGGGGATAGAATCAGTTTTTGAGAGGATACCTGGTGTGGAGATAAGCCCTTAAAGGAAGACTATCCGGATTTGTATTTCATTTCAGAAAGGAAAATGGGGTCTATTCTCGAGTGCTTTTAGATTGAAGGGGAGGAAGGAGGGTGGAACATGGGCCTCAGAAGAAACTTAAATGACTGGGAGATTGATCCGCTAGCTAGTCTGATCTCGAGATTGCAGGTTGTCCATCTTAGACCGTTGACGAAGGATAGAAGAGTTTGGACCTGGACCAAAGGGGGTTCTTTCTTGGTGAAATCTTTTTACGAGGAGTTGCAAAGAACAGAAGGAGATCCATTTCATGTTCCTTGGTTTGGAAATCTAAGACTACCTCTAAAGTAGCTTTCTTTGCATGGGAAGTTGCTTTGGATAAGATCTTCATTATGGACCACTTGATGGCGAGAGGGTTTACCTTGGTGCATTCTTGTTGGATGTGCAGAACTAATGGGGAATCAGTGGATCACTTGCTTTTACAATGTGAAATGGCCACTAAAATTTGGAGAGCATTCTTGTTTGAGTTTGGGATGAGTTGGGCAATGCTGGCCTCTATCACGGACTTCCTCTTTAGTTGGAAATCTAAAGCTTTCTCTACAAGAGGGAATGTGCTTTGGAGAATGACCCCTCTTGCGATTATTTAGGGTATTTGGAAGGAGAGAAACCAGAGGGTCTTTGAAGGAAAGCAATCGGACTTGACTTCTATAATCTTAAACATCAAGGGGCTGATGTTTATGTGGTCTAAGGCGGTTTCAAAGTGCAGGGGCTTGTTCTTCGAAGACATTGTCTTCAGATGAGAGAATATATGTACTAGGGAAGGGAGTAGTTAGTGTCTTGGTCTTTTTCTGCTTTCTTGCCGTGGTCCTGTGGAGGTCACCTCGACCTTCCTTCCCCTGGTTGGTTGTATCTTTTGGCTTCGGCCTTTTAATATATCTTTTGCTTATAAAAAAAAAAAAAAACCTATGAGTGCTCTATGAGAGGAGAGAGGAGTGATGAAAGACTAAAATAGGGCTTTTTGTTTTTTCTTAAAAAATATGCTCAGTCAAAGTAACATTGCCACGTCAACGACTCAAGCCAAGCCTAATGAAACCTGAGTTTTGCTTATTTACTATGGGTGCCACATCAGCAAAATCTTCACCATACCATTAGGAAAAGGCTTATATCATCATCAATTCATGTGTAATTCTTTTTTACTCTATCCATATTCATATAGATAGAATTCTTACCATGATTCATGAACTAATATAATGTATAATTCTTTTTAGTAATTGAAAGATATGGGTCGCAATATCTGTAGATATAACAATTACTTTATTGAAGAATTAAGTTATTACTGAACAAAGACAAATTGAAATTCTAAAGATGAGATTAATTCGGAAGCATTTTCGCATGAGACAACTCGCAGCATGGGTCTAGCTTTTTGATACATTCCAGAAAACTCCACTTGAATCCATTTAATTTCTCTTGACTGACAAAAACCTGTACTTGATCAAATATATTATTTTGTTTTTATTTTGAGCACAGTTTTTTTCTGGTCAAAGTGTATCTTGTCTTTACCACGGATAATTTTCCTTGGTTAACAAGAATTCTTGTTTTGCTGATATCTACAGGTTCTTCAATGTTGTTTATGTATATACATATATATGGGTCAGTTTATGTTTACACGCGTAAAATGACACGCAATTTGATGCGCCTTTGCGGGGCCCACATGGAGTCGAGTTACAGGCTAATTTTTTGTGAGAATAATCTTCTCATCTTGGAGATCATCTCCACGAAAAAGCAGCTCATTCCGACATTTCTTGCCGTATTAAAAATGGATTACAAGTTAAAAAATTCTGGACTTCCATTTCACCGTTAACTTTAAGTGCACTTTTTATAGGCTAGAAGTTTCAGAATGTACTGATATTTTCTGAGGATAATCTCCATGATGAGGAGATTATCCTCACCAAAAATAAGCCCGTAACTCTCTCAATGTGGGCCCCACAAAGGTGTGTCAAAATAACCTGACCTATATAACACTAACTTTGAAGTTGGTATAGGGACCCATCGTTTCTTCATTTCACTTATTTAACCTCTTTGTTATATTGAAATCTTTTGCAGAGCAATTTGCATGTTACTGTCTCGAGCCTAGTGGCAGCTGCTGTAGTCTGGATGTCTGAGCTGCCTGCTAGGCTTAATCCGGTGATTTTGCCTTTGATGGCTTCTATAAAAAGAGAGCAGGTAATGATTCTAGAGCTTCGTTACATTTTATATATATGTATGCAGGGATGTATGTACTGAGGATATGCACTTCTGTTGTTCTGAATGTATCTCTAATTGTGTACTTTAAGGAGGAAATACTGCAACAGAAGGCAGCTGAAGCACTTGCTGAGCTTATTTCTCATTGTATCGCACGTAGGCCTGGTCCAAATGATAAATTAATTAAGAACCTTTGTAGTTTAACATGCATGGATCCTTGTGAGACACCCCAAGCTGCAGTCATAAGTTCCATGGAGATTATTGAAGATCAAGATCTGTTGTCCTTCGGAAGGAGTGTAGGTACTCATAAGGGGAAGGTTCATTTGCTAGCTGGTGGTGAAGACCGGTCAAGGGTTGAAGGTTTTATAAGCAGGCGCGGGTCAGAACTTGCATTGAAGCATCTGAGTGAGAAGTTTGGTGGTACTTTATTTAATGAGCTTCCTAAATTGTGGGATTGCCTTACCGAAGTTCTCAAGCCTGATAGTCCTGAAGGAGTGATGACTAAAGAGAGCCAGCAAAGGACATTGACAATTGATTCTGTGAAGGATCCACAGATCCTGATAAACAATATTCAGGTTGATTTTCACCTCTATTTTGCATGTTCAACCCACTTATGCATGACATTACAGACAGTAGGTGTTAAAGGCATTCATTCCATTTTAACTAATTCTATGCATTTTTGGCGTTTACTTAATCGTGAAATTGTTATTTATATTGAATCGTATTTTTTTTCACATGTAATCTGAAGCATATCTGCAGTTTTTGCTCTTAGAATCATTCTGCGTGATTTAAGATTTGCAGTTTGGATTCACATAAATGTCTTCTCCTTTTTCTTTCATTTCTGATCCTTAGACTAGTGTACTTTGAGGTACGTTTTTTTGAATAAAACTAGTCTGCACACATGGTTCACTCTATAAAGTATGCAAACCTTGTCTGCACCATCAGATGCACCTTGGAAAACGTGTTTTTAAAGTTTGAAAATAAAACTTTGGAAAACAGTGAAATGACACAAATGGTGTCGACAATGTTTGCATTATTTAGAATGTGCACCACGTATTGCAGACTAGCTTTTCTCCATTTTTTTAATGCATAAATGGTTTAGAAATCTTGAAATTTCAGAGAGAATATTCAATGTTCCTTCACTGTATCAAAACTCTTCTTAATATACAAATCCTAGATTTCAAACCCCATCTGAAAGTTGCAAATTCTATACCTCTGCTATCTGCCAATTTGCTACTAGAGTCGGATACGTTGGTGTGAAGTTAACCTAGAGACTATAGTACATGCTAAATTAAGGAACTCAGCAGAAGATCTGTAACAGAAATTCACATAGTTTATATCTGAAATTGCATATTCATAGAATACTGCATAGAAATGTTACATGAGATAAACCATACAAAAATGACACTTCAGAGAAACATACATTTAGGTTTGGAGGGTGAAATAGTTCATAATCAGGCCGATACAATTATAAGTAAGATGCCTCCATTTTCTCTCAAGGTTTTTGATGAGTGCATAAGCATGTTGAAGGCCAAGTGATGCTGGGCAACAGCTCAAATGCCAAAATTGATGTTGGACAAGTGATATGAGCAAAATCATACATTATTTGCAGTAGGACACCAGGGAATGAAAAGTTTGAGTTGTTGTTATAGCATGGAATTTAAAGGTTAATGGTGCTGGAGTCTGGACCTATGGACTTAATATGGTGAAATTGAGCTTTAAGGATTTTGGGTTTCCAAAGGCCATGGCTTAGGGAATAAAGAATGGTCTTTTGGATGGCTTAATGGGATGTAAAACAGAAATCAGAAGAAAGCACTCTAAGAATGATGAGAAAGGAATATATTTGAAATGGAAGATGCTTACCACTCCAATGAGGCTGCACATTAGGTGATGGATTCACACTGTCGTGGGAGTGACATCAAACCACTCGGTTGAGAAATTATTTCTCAAATTTGGGCATCACACCCCAAAATTATGGCATCCAAACTCTTTTTAACATAATAAAAATGTGGACTTAGATAAAGTGACGAGATTGGGATGTATCACCAAACCCCAATGTACTTTGGCTTTGGTATGCTAAATATGTTGCCGTAGAGCCCACTAATGCTTGTGCAAGGCATCCACTCTTTTTTAAATGAGAAAAATGTGAACTTAAATTAAGTGACGAGATTGGAATGTATCACCAAACCCCACTGTACTTTGGCTTTGGTATGCTAAATATGTTGCAGTAGAGCCCATTAATGCTCATGCAAGACTAAATGCTAGAGCCACTAATGCTTGTGCAGGACCAAATGCAAATATCCTAGTTCCTTCTCTACACCTGAAAACGCTGTTTTCTGAAAGAGTTTAGATTTCAAAAAATTAAAACAAGTGTTGTCAGGGGTACTTGTCAAGTGGAGAGGTGCCAGTCATCAATATTTAGCGCTAGTGACCAATGTGCAATTTTGGGTTTACAAGCAAATTAGACCATCCTGTACTTTGTTTTTCTTTGCAAGATCTAAAGTTGTCTTCCTCAAGAACGTGTTCTGTGCTAGGAGTTGGTCATTGTTTCAATGGTCTTTCTCTCCTGACATTGATGGCTCTAATATTTCCGCTGACCTTCGACAACACATCCTCTACAAGAAGAACCTCACTCACTGTGTGGCCACTTTGTATCAATCATCCTTATTATATGTTTTAGTAATCTTACATTATAGAGAGAGGTTTTGAAGGTCATACTTTTAACAAGATTTGCATGCTCCTTTTCTAATGTGTGTGCATGTGTGCAAGAAGCTAATGAGCTTCCACATGGCCCATCATGTACTGCATTTGGCACAACTTAAAAATGAATATTTCAAAATCTTAAATAGCTGCTTAATGCAATAAAGAATTTAATATAAATTTTTTTTGGTAGGCAAGCAGGTGGTCGGTAGGTTAGTTAAGTGTGTGACGATGGGTTTTGAACCCAGGTCGTGGTATCAACACCCAGCAGCTTTACCAATCTGGTATCCGGATAAAAAAGATTGTTAGTGAGTTTAATATTATAATGCCACTGAGTAGCTCAATATTATAACTCACACTTAAGCATAGTGACCCCCTGGGAGGGTTGCATCCTCTTATATTCATTATCGATCGATTTTGTAACTCCATTCTAACATGTGGAACAAGCGCACCAAAATTTGAAAAGGAAAATCTGGAGCAACTCTAATAACCACAATATGTTGAGACGCTGGCATGCCAAGAATCGGGACCCAATATTTAATGGGTCTCACCTAAGAGATCTACATGCCAAAAATCAATATGATAGGATGATCTAAACTATTCATTATACTCTATTTCTTTGGACGATTAAAAAATTTCTGATAAAGATCCATAAAAGACGTCTGCAGATCAGATGGTGAAAATCATCTTAGCTCTGATTCTTGTCCCAGTAAGTCTGCGTTGGGTAAGTTTAAAATAAGCTCAAAGTCAGCTTATAACTGCTTATAGCTTATGAAAAGCTGTTTTCCGGGTTTTAAGCCAATTTTTCTGGGTTAAGTAGAAGCTATTGAAATTTGGCTTATAGCTTATAGCTTATGCAGGAAGCAGTAAAACTTAAGTGAAACTCTTTAAATACCTGAAAGGCCTTTCTATTCCTTTAATACAAATTTTAAATAACCACTAAACCTTTTAAAAACTTTTTAAAGGACAGAAATATCGTTCTAATCATTTC
Organism: Euptelea pleiosperma; assembly: GCA_035048495.1. NCBI lineage: Eukaryota > Viridiplantae > Streptophyta > Magnoliopsida > Ranunculales > Eupteleaceae > Euptelea > Euptelea pleiosperma. The sequence continues at coordinate 40,070,067 of CM068552.1, read as the reverse complement.
ATAACTTTTTTACATGACCAATTCATCCTTTCTTACCCAAACCCAATGCTTTAACCCATAGCTATAAGCTATAAGCCCAGGTTAAGCTTTCCCATACACAGAGTAAATCTCCTAAGTGGGACCCACTTAGTGTTTGTAATTATCCTCATGAGATGTGTTGAGATAAGGATGGACATTGGTCCAAGTACTCAGACTCAAGATGATTCCATTCTAGAAATCATATTTTTGAAGTCTTCACAATTCAAAAGAAAAACATTATTTAGAAAATGTATGCACACAGGGTTTGAGGTGACTTGCGGAATCAAGGCCATCTTAGAGATAGATCTTTGAACTTTAGTTACTCACCAACCTGTGAAATGGGTGTTCATCCACAATATGCTAAATTGAATCGAGAGTGCAGCCTCACATGTGAACAAATATGCTTCAATTCAAAAGCCAAGAAGGGTGTGTTTCCTCTTTGCACAATTTTAGGTTCATGAGCAAACCAGGACATCCCCTCTTTGCACAATTTTAGGTTCATGAGCAAACTAGGCCATCCAATACGTTGAACTTCCCCGAGGACAACTCGGTCTGTCCCAAACATTTGCTATTGTGTCTCAAATCTTTTCTCCTCACATTGGTGGTTATAATTTTATAGCAAACCTTTGACAACATCCTTATTATGTGATTTTATGATGGTAAACTATGAGATGGGACCTGCAGGGTAATAATTTGAACAAGAAATGCATGCTCTTTTCCAGATCAGATATGGAGCCCAGTGCTGCTGATTTAGATATGCACACTACTGCTGAAACCTGATCCACATTCTCCTTCGAAGTCAAAATATACTGATGTCAGATCTGAAATCTACTGTAATCACATCTAATTTGTCAGTGCCACTGCCAAGAACCAATATGTTGAGCTGTGTGATCTTATTCAATATTTCGGTATATGTACTTTATAACTTACAAAGTGTGCAAATTACGAGAAATTTTAATAAAGAACTGTTCCATGATTATTCATTGGTGATTTGAAATTGACTTGTCAAAATGAATCATTAGTTCAGTAACTCACTCACCACTTCTGCTGTTTTGTAGGTGGTACGTTCTATTGCACCTATGCTGGATGAGACATTAAAGCCCAAATTGCTCACACTTCTTCCATGTATCTTTAAATGTGTGTGCCATTTCCATGTTGCTGTTCGATTAGCTGCTTCAAGGTGTATCACATCAATGGCCAAGTCGATGACATTAAGTGTGATGGGAGCTGTGATTGAGAAGGCTATACCTATGTTGGAGGACTCATCATCTGTTCATGCTAGACAAGGTGCTGGTATGCTAGTAAGTTTGCTTGTTCAGGGATTGGGGGTGGAGCTGGTCCCATATTCTCCTTTCTTAGTTGTTCCTCTTCTGAGGTGTATGAGTGATAGTGATCCTGCTGTCAGACAAAGTGTGACACATAGTTTTGCTGCCCTTGTACCTCTTCTTCCATTAGCAAGGGGCCTCCCTCCACCAATTAGACTGAGTGAAGGTATATCTGGAAATACGGAAGATGCGCAGTTTCTGGAGCAACTACTTGACAACTCCCATATCGATGACTACAAGCTTTCCACCGAATTAAAAGTGGCACTGCGGAGGTATTTCTGACAGTTTATTTTGGTGTTCTCCAATTAAACTCATTGTACCTTAACTGTTACTGCTACTAAACTTGTTGCTATTTGTAGTAGTCAATCAAGTGTTGTTGCATGACTCTTTAGTGTCTGATCTTTGAGGTTCACATTTAATTTGTTGCTTCTAGGTATCAGCAAGAGGGTATAAATTGGTTATCTTTCTTGAGACGTTTCAAGCTTCACGGGATCTTATGTGATGATATGGGACTTGGTAAAACACTTCAGGCATCAGCAATTGTGGCATCTGACATAGCAGAGCGCCGTGCATCCAACAGTGGCAAGGACCTTCTATCTTTGATTATTTGTCCATCAACGCTGGTTGGACACTGGGCCTATGAAATAGAAAAGTACATTGACACTTCTGTGTTGACACCTCTCCAGTATGTTGGTTCTGCTCAAGAGCGCACTTCTCTTCGAAGTCATTTTGAAAAGTATACTGTCATCATAACATCATATGATGTGGTCCGTAAAGACATCGACTATCTAGGACAACTTGTCTGGAATTATTGTATTTTAGACGAGGGACATATCATCAAGAACTCGAAGTCTAAAATTACTGGTGCAGTGAAACAATTGAAAGCCGAACACCGCCTTATACTGAGTGGAACACCGATACAGGTTGGTATTAACCTTGCCACTTGTAATTGAAACTCCTAGTAGCAAAAGTTTAAAACTTTAGTTCAAGTTGCCTGACCAGTGATTAAGCTTACGTATTATTGCAGAATAACGTCTTGGAGCTGTGGTCCCTTTTTGACTTTCTAATGCCAGGGTTTCTTGGAACAGAGCGACAAGTATGTTTTATTCTTCTTAACATTTAGTATTTTAATCTCTTCTTTATCGTATTTGTTTCTGGCTCCTGAATTCATCTGGTAATTTTTCTTGATTCATTTGTTATGTAATCATGGATGTCAGTCTTAAATAACTAAAAGAGACATTATGAAAGTAACACCATGAAAAACATTCAATGAAAAATGATTTAAAGATCAATTGACATGCAATTTTGAACATCGAACAAGAATCAAGACGAAATCAGACCATCAGTTCCATGATAACTTTCTAATGTTGTGAGAATTTGAATACATATCGTGTTTCTAGACTGTTGTATTACCCTGCCGGTAGCACTCATGATCTTGCAAATAAACGGTAAAATGAAGTTAGTCAAGACAGGAGCGGTTGCAGCTCAAGGAAAACTTTCACGCCATCAGGAAGTCATCATGGAACTGATGGTTTGATTTCTTGCTGATTCTGGTTCAATCTGCTACATTCTGGCCTTTGATCTTTTAACAGTTTGTGCTTCAGCCTTTACTTTATCCGCGATCTCTCTATGCTCACTTGTTTTCTGTTTTTTATTACAACACTTGCAATAGATTTTTCATTGGTTTTTTCTTCAATTTTAATTGAAATTATTTTGTGGTATTGCTACTTGCTAGTAATTGGGCGCTTGCTGTGTTCTGGCTTTGTGTTACTGTTATCCCACCCCTTATACCTGATTGATCGTTATTTTCATAATTGTGATGGATCTTTTATTTCATTCTTTTTTATTTATTTACTTACACATGTTGCAGTTTATAACAATGAAAAATGTCTGGTGTATAGGTTTGATACTATTTGATACTCCAAAATTCTATAGAAAAGAAAATATCATTATTTGCTAGGATAGTGTTAGATGGTTTGTGCACTTCCTTATACCTTATGTTTTATTCTTCCACTGACTTTGCCTTGGGTTTCGGATTTACCATCCTGATCCTATATGTTTTGTGCTAAAAGAAGTTTGGGAAGGCTTTCCAGTGATCTTGAAATAAAAAATGGGCAGAATCAGTTGTCTATCTATGATGCTACTAGGATTCCTTAGTTGCTTCCTAATTTCTACTTGCTTTACTACAGCACAACCATGGTTTTAAGTACCTATTTCGGCATGTTTCTTGGTTACTGGTCTATAAAAGACAGTAGGATATGCTTGCTTATTGATCAATACTATCAAAATACTACCCAAAAAAATAAGAAAGAAAACCTAAAAAATTAGCAACCATTACACATGCATGTTGCTCACTATGGATCATACAGGTTGTTACACGTCGGTACACCCTTATCACTGGGGTGTCATTCTGATACCCCTCAATATTCACATGAGATGCTTCTTATCGAGGTGTGTCGATTCAAATTCTAAACCATGAGGGCAACCTGTATCACTGAGTCTCTCCATTTGCATTATGAGCACTATTTTAGTTAGGGAGGAGAGTTTCGGGGCTCCATCGGTTTGACTGTTCCCTGGCCCAAGACAAGGTCAGGTTGATTCCCAACCCAGTACATTTCTGGAACTCGTGCTGGGCCATCTGATCCTTATGATTTGACTGGTGGACTCTTCAACCGAGGTGGATCAATTTGACCTAGGTGGGGTGGTACAAGATGAAAAGCAGGACACAGGACACTGGTAGAACTCGAGATGAACTTCTAGACTTTCTAGACATTTTTGGCCAAACTTTTGCCTTAAAATGTGTATATCCATCATCCCACCACTCGTACTCGTATTCTATGTAATTCGTTTTTATTTGTAAGGGATATATGTTCCCCATTCATCAATATAATACAAGGATTTAGAGAGTTTATGGCCTATTTTCTCTAAATTTAAAGAGCACATATCCAGCTCCAGGATCATCTTATTTGGAGCGTTGTTGAAGAAGAGCTCGAAACAAAGCACTTTTATTGGGTAAGTGGTCTTGATTTCAAGATTTAAGTTAGGATTTTGGGGGTTCTCTTTGGTATTTAGTGTCTTTTCCGTATTTTGCTTTTATTCTCCTCTTATGTCCATTTTGAGTCTTTTCAAGAATGCCATCAGTTGAATATGAGATTTTAGGGTTAGGGTTAGGTTTAGGAAGAAGAGAGAACAGAGGAGAGAGGAGAGAGAAGAGAGAAGCGAAGGATGTCATGTGATTAGGTTACATGACCACCAAAATTATATTATATATGGGAAGCATTACAAAAGACAAATATACCCCTCAAGGGGAGTATTTACAGAACTACCCGTAATACATGGAAATACGTATATAATAACACTCCCCCTTAAGTTGGTGCATAGATATCTTACATACCCAACTTGCATAGACACATGGAGTTGCCAACTAGGAACTCCCTTAGTGAAAACATTAACAACTTGTTTCGTCAGTCTTCACAAATGGGGTACACATTTCCCCAAAGACAATTTTCTCTCTGATGAAATGGCGGTCCACCTCAATGTGCTTGGCGCGATCGTGCTAAACAGGATTGTGTGCAATGCTGATGCCAGCCTTGTTGTCACAGTACAAGCTCACAGACCTTGAGCCTGGAATGCCAAGTTCAGCAACCAAGACCTTTAACCAGAGCATCTCACACAAGCCATTGGCGATTGCCCTGAATTCGGCCTCTGCACTAAATCTGGCAACAACAGGTTGCTTCATGCTTTTCCATGTGACTAGATTGCCCCCAACAAAGGTGCAATACCCTGAAGTAGATCGCCGATCATCTTTGGCCTGCCCAGTCTGCATTGGTGTATGCTTCTATACGCATGTGGCCATTCTTTTCAAACAGAAGATGTCTACCAGGAGCTGACTTGAGATACCTCAAGATCCGATGTGCTTTCTCTAGATGAACACCTCTAGGTGAGTGCATATACTGATTGATCACACTCACTGCATAGGCAATGTCTGGTCTACTCAGGGAGAGATAGATCAATGTCCCAACTAGTCTCTGGAAGCTCCCATCTGCAACCAGCAGGTTTCTTGCCTCTTGGCAAGTCAACTAGCTCCCATGTTCCATTCTTGTCCAGAGCTCTCATTTCCTCTATCATAGCACATTTCCATCTTGGTTGTGCCAACCCTTCTGCCATGGAAGAAGGGATATGAATAGTGGAAATGGATGTGACAAAGACTTTATAAGAGGCAACCGAAGAAATTTCGAAATTTGAAATGGCCCCCGCCGAATTCGAAGAGCTATGAGGGGACAAGTTTCCTATGTTTGCCACGTGTTTAGTAGTACATGTAACCCCTCCCTTGCCCCTATTAGAGTCCTCCACGACAGTCCCACTCCCACTTCCACCAGTATTGGCCACAAAGCTGATCCCCTCCTCCCTTAGCGGCGCGCCTCCGCGTTCCCTGTCTCCAACATCATCGCCTCCTTATTTTCCAACAGCCGCACTCCGGAGATCTGCTGCACAGATGTGCTAAGAGCTAATGGAGGACCTAACAGTTTCTCATCGACCTTCTTCGCCACCTGCTGCTCACAATAATCGCCCGGTATCTGGGTTTCCTCCCCCACAACCTCCAACGTGATCGAGTACAGAGCCCCTTAGTCTTCTACAACAATGCTACTAGGGATATCCCCCACTCCACCGCCCACCTTAGTTTAACGATGCTGAAATCCAATCCAGTGAGAGCTGCTTTGTCGATCTCCCTGAGGCCACATATAGTTCTCCCAATACACTAAAAAATATGACGGTTCCAGAAGTGGAATGGGAGTCCTTGGACACGAAGCCACACCGGAGGGGTCCTAAGGAATCTCGGCTCCGCATTAACAGCCGGCCACCGGATACTGACATAGACAATGGCTTGTCCAACTCGGATAGAAATGAGTCGCACAAGAATCTCTGCGTAATCATACTGTCGACAAAGAACAACCTCTTCCTCTTCCCACAAGGGATGAGATGAAATAACGAAGTTTGACCCGAGATCCAGGTAAGAGCCACCGTGACATCTTCCCACTTTGTGGTCTAATCTGACTTGTCTTAAACCAGCGCAAGCTTCTACTTTAGCCTGTTTCCTCGGCTCCTCACTCAAATCTTTGAGCCTCTAACCACCTTAGTCCATGCTGTGCAATCCACACCAGCTGGGAAGTAAAACACCTTGTTACGACTGTCTGGGGTGATCTTCGAGAAGCGGAGGAAGTTGGAATTGAGGTTTTAGGGTTAGGTTAGAGTCCAAAATATATTACATATGAAGAACATTACAAAAGACAAAGATACCTTTTAAAGGGAGTATTTACAAAACTACCCCTAATACATAGAAATACGTATATGATAACACTCCCCCTCAAGTGTATAAATATCTTTCATGCCGACTTGCATAGATACATGTGAAGTTGCCAACTGGGAACCCCCTTAATGAAGACATCGGCAACCTGTTCATCAGTCTTCACAAAATGGGTGCACACTTTCCCAGATACAATCTTTTCCCTAATGAAGTGGTGGTCCACCTCAATGAGCTTGGCTCGATCATGCTGAACTGGATTGGGAGCAATGCTGATGGTGGCCTTGTTGTCCCACTACAAGCTCACAGACCTTAGACCGAAAAATCAAGTTTACCAACCAACATCTTTAACCAGAGCATCTCACACAAGTCATGGGGCATTACCTTGAATTTTGCCCCTGCACTAGATCTGGCAACTACAGGTTGCTTCTTACTCCTCCCAGTAACCAGATTGCCCCCATCAAAGGTGCAATAGCTTGAGGTGGATCTCCTGTCAACCTAGGCACCGGCCTAGTCTGCATCAGTGTATGACTCTACTCTCATGTGGCCATTCTTCTTGAAGAGAAGGCTTTGGCCAGTGGTAGACTTGAGGTATCTCAGAATATTGTGTGCTGCCTCTAAGTGAATCTCCCTTGGTGAATGCATGTACTGGCTGATAACGCTGACTGCATAGGCAATGTCTGGTCGAGTCAGGGAGAGAGATCAATCTCCTAACTAGTCTCTGAAAACCCCCCACATCCTGTAGAGGCTCACTACTCGAGTCGGCCAACTTGTGGTTCTGCTCTTTGGGAGTCTCCACTGGTTTGGCTCTCAGCTTGCCAGAGTCCTTCAACAGATCTAGGACATACTTCCTTTGTGAAATGAAGATCCCTTAGTTGGATCTTGCAACCTCTATGCCTAGAAAGTACTTGAGACACCCCAGATCTTTCGTTTCAAACTCCCCTGCTTGGTGACTCTTCAGCTTGGTCACCTCTTCTGCATCATTCCCTGTCAGAATGATGTCATCAACATAAACAATGAGGGCAGTGGTACTATTTCCTATATGTTTCACGAATAGGGTGTGATTGGCTTGACTTTGAGTATAATCCAGCTTCTTCACTGCTAGGGCGAACCTCTTGAACCATAGAGGACTTTCTTCAATTGATCCTAGCCTTTCCTCATTTATTTGGGGTTGGCTCTGCGAATCATGTTCGGTCCTTCCATTCTATCCAGAGCCATATCCGTAATGTAAATTGTAATTTTGTTAAGTTTTATTGATATGTCTTGGTCACATAACATTCCAGAAGCATATCTTTCCTTCTATCTCAAATCTCTAATTCGATAGAATGTCTCCTGGCTATTCGTATTAAGAGTTGCCAAAGAGCCATAGAATGTTGTACTGCTAAATTTTTCTCATAACCGTAGGCACTGACAGCTTCAAATTCTATTTTTTTGTGGTTATGTGCCTTCCTGCTGCTGATTCTGGTGTGGCCTCTACAGTTCCAAGCCACTTATGGGAAACCACTGCTAGCAGCTAAAGATTCAAAATGTTCTGCCAAGGATGCTGAAGCGGGAGCACTTGCTATGGAAGCATTGCACAAACAGGTGCATTCTTGATCAAAATAATTTTGGACCTCATGTAAAGCATTCAATGCTGTTTCTTTTTCAACTCAAAGTTGCATCTACCTAACAGGTCATGCCATTCCTCCTTCGTCGAACAAAGGATGAGGTTTTGTCTGATCTGCCGGAGAAAATTATTCAGGACAGATACTGTGACCTGAGTCCCATCCAGTTAAAACTTTACGAACAGTTCTCTGGATCAAATGTGAGAAATGAAATCTCAACTTTGGTAAAAGTGAATGACTCACCAGACACGGCAAAAGGAAATAGCCCTTCACCAAAAGCATCTTCACATGTCTTCCAGGTATTCTTGCAAATTATTCTTCAGTTCAGTTAGTTCTGTATTATCTGATGTCCTTATTCCCATTTTTATATCACAGGCACTTCAATACTTGCTAAAACTTTGTAGTCATCCATTGCTCGTTGTCGGTGAAAAGGCTCCAGCTTCCCTCACGAACCTTTTTTCAGAACTCAACCCTGGAAGTGGTGACATTATTTTGGATCTTCATGAACTGCACCACTCTCCCAAATTAGTTGCTCTTCATGAAATACTGGAAGAGTGTGGAATAGGGTTGGACACTTCAAGTTCTGAAGGTGCTATTGGTGTTGGACAGCATAGAGTTTTGATATTTGCTCAGCACAAAGTAATATTTACTCTTTCATGTTTGGTTTCAGTTTTCATGCAGTTAATTTCAGGTGCTTTCTTATAATCTGTTCGTTAATGATCATATTTCATGCAGGCCTTTCTGGACATAATTGAAAGAGATTTATTTCAAACTCATATGAAGAGGTTAGTCTTATTAATGAATTATTTCTTATCTGGTAGATAGCAACAAGATGACGCATATCAACATGGATACGCATGTTGACACTTCCCAACACTCATCCTGACACGTGTGGTAGTATCACCATTTTTTTTAATGATTTTTTTTAATAAAAAATGATTTCCAAAAGAGTGCTGGTGTGTTCTATCTTTCATACATTATTATACAACTGTAGTTGTTTGATAGTCTTCTCTCTTTTAAATCTACATATACATTATGTTTTTGGATAGATCTGTGATGTATGTAAATTTTTTCGTTCTTTCATATTTCTTAGCTTTTATTTATTGAATAAACTTCTAGTTTAGAAATAACTAAAATATCAGATTATAGTACACGTGTATGGATGTGTCTGTGCTTCAGGCTTCCCAAAGGCACCTTGTTTGGCACCTCATATTTCTGTCATATACTGACACATCTCTATCTTATCGTCGTGGTTAAATATTGAGTTTTAGTGGAATGCCTTATGATGCTGTCAGATATGCTCCAAAAGTATCAACTCCATATGGATTGATATAAGAAGTTTTTTTGAACAAATAATCAGGAATGATCATTTTTAGTCTAAGATAGATTGAAAACATTTCGACCAAAATGACTGTTTTATAATGTAGTTGGGTCCAGTGTTACTGTAGATCTACATTTATTGTTCATTTTGCAAAATACTGTGCGAATAATGTAGGTTTTAACTGTATAGTATCTTTCCTATGCGACCCCTGTGGAAATGGAAATATTTCACGAAATAAAAGAAATTTCATACATTGATCTCAGCCGAGACGGACGAGATTTCGAACCATGGTTGGATGTGGTATCTAATGACATGCACTTTCCTAGCTTCATTTAGTGAAGCTCAAAACCCAATACTTGTATTATCTTGAGATGAGAATGATTGCCCAATGCAAAGTGGTATCTTTAATTTTCTTGACCACTGCGCCAATGTCACTATACTTATCTTCGGAGACACGGTTATTCCGTTCCTTCTAAATGCATCACCCATATTCGAATGGGAGCGTCCTCTTAACTTTCTTTTTTTTGATAAGTAACTGGATTTTATTAGAAGCAGGAGCAGATACTACCAAAGGAAGCGAATTTCCTAAAACAAATGAAAAAAACAAAGAAAAAGCCAAGGCTAGTGTAGAGAATAATCGGTGAACAGTGAATCTCTATGAACTCCATCTCTAGCTAGAATATCTGCCACATCTTTTGCAGTTCTCAAAGTATGAGAGGAAATAATGGTCCATCCTCTAACGAGCTGAAGCGAGATCTTTATTACAGGGTATGCGTATCTATAAGTACCATTTCTCGGGTCCGTTCTTTTCTCATCATATCCTTCCATTGTCTAGTATTACATGAGATCTACTAAGCTGTTTGGGAAGGCCATCGGACTCTGAACATCTCCAAAAATGCGTTTCAAACGCTACTTTTCAAATAACAAGGAATCAAACTGTAATTTTACAGATTCTTTACAGGTTTTGTGTAAGAAACACTTGTTGGGCATACTTTTTTTCCAACCGATCAAGTGGTCTACTGTAAGAATCTTATCTGTTGAGATCATCCACAAAAAGAAAGCCACCTTACAAGGAATTAAAGTAACACAAAATTAGTTAAACCGGGGAGGAAGCTGTCGTATTATCCAAAAGAACCATAGAAAACGACCACGCTGTAAAGGCACCCTGAGAATTTCATCTTTAGATTCTCTAATCGTCATTGGACGACATGATTCAAATTCTCAATTCGTTTTGTTCTGATGATGTACTAACACGATTACATTAGGATATGTGATACTTGTACCCTAATTTAAAGTTTGTTTTTCTGGTATATGTCATCTAAAACACACATAAAAGATAACTAACATTTTTTAGCTTTATTAAGCATTAGAAATCATTTAATTTAATGCATATTGCATCTTTATGCATTGAGATGTACTGGTTTTTGTCCAATATCCCATACGATCTCGTTCGAGACGTCTCATTCTGTCTGCGTACTTAGACATTAAACAAGATCGAGATTTTAATCCTTGTTGGTTGAGATACCTTCAATTTGATCCTGAAAATCAAAAATTTTATCCATGTTGGGCATAATCTTTTCCTTACATAGTGGTCCACCTTAGGAATCTTATCAAGAGAGGTCGTTCGTATAAAGAAAGCCACGTTAGAAGGAATCGTAAACGACCTGTTGTTGGGCCAGGATATGGAGTTAGTTGGGAACACCATTTCGAAGTGGGTTGTAAGGTTGCGATTTACTTTAAACGCTATTATATTTATCGAGGATATATCAGAGGTATTCTAAGAAAGATGATTCCAAGAAGCTTAGGTTCAAGGTATGTGGAGATGCAAAAATTCAGATGGATGAGACAAGAAGTCTTCAAACAATGACAGTGTTGTGATTATTAGAGAATTGAAGGCTACAGCAAAAATAAAATTCGCAAGAGGAACTCGGGATGAACTTTTAAAAGGGGAAAGGAATTAAAACAACAGAAGATTCGTCGAAACATTCAACAGTTTTGCTCTTGCCTTTAAACTTCTTTGGAGATACGCTATTATTGGAGAGTACTCATGTCAATTTCGTGGTGAAGTTTGTGAAGAGGATGTATCCAAAGGACAGGAGGAGAGGTCTCTAGAGTACTCATGTCAATTTCGTGGTGAAGTTTGTGAAGAGGATGTATCCAAAGGACAGGAGGAGAGGTCTCTAGAGATGGGGTGTATGGAAGGAATACTAGCATGTGGAGACCCTGCTGAGAAGAACTCAATGGTGACTTTTTTTAGAAGTGAAGGAAGAGCCAGCAGCTGAAGACAGCTCTGAGCTTTACAATGATGATCTAGAAGTAGCAAAGTCCTGCTCAAAGAAGGTGTAAGATTAGGTTAAGGCAAGGTTTAAAATATTGTTCCATCTCGTTCTCTCAATAAACTAACAGAACGAGACAATTGAAAAACAATAAATCTCTCAATATGATTAAAACATTTTTTTAATCTTAATATGACTTCAAGTTTGTTTTTTAGCATTTATATGTGTTATAAAAGACATGCCACAAAATTAAATTTTAATCAATTTAGTACTTAAATTAGGCTTAAAGCATGAGACAATACATTCCCTTATGTATTGTTAAGGTACACTACCAGAACAAGACGTCTCGGCTGAGACTGAACAAGATTTTGAACCATGGGTAGACGTGATAATGGTACCCCAATAAACATTAGTGATAGCAGTCTTTGGGAAAATGGGACATTGAGTGGGACAAAGGCACGTGGGAAGGAATTTGAATATAGTACCAAGGTACTAACTTCGGTTTTGCCCTAAACTTTGCTTAGTTAAAATTAAAAATTAATTTGAAGAAGTTCAATTCGACATGTAGAAGTTTTGTAAAATCTGTAAACATAGAGAAGTTTGGAGATCTCATTCGTTACCCGTTTGTAATATTAATTAATTAAAATGTATCAAAGAAGCATGAAATAACAGAGAAAAATAGTTTTTATTGATTCACAACTTGAAACTCCCTACAAGATGTTTTTAACTCCAAAATTGTTAACTGAGTGGTCGTTTTTCACTTAATAACCACCTTAAAACAAGGAAATGTGAAACAAATGGAGGTAAATGTGTTTTAAACACTTCTTATCTATTTTAGAGTTGGGGTCCTAAATATTAAAATTTGCCGAAATTTTATAGGTAAACTTCACTTCGACAGGTCATAAATCAACAAAATTCGCCAAAACTTCGGCTAATTTTAATAGCATGTCTGGTACTGTTGATATCAGAGACATGAACTTGCCTTGTTTGTGTGGGGCTAAAACTCGGCTCATTGACATTCAAATAGCTCTTAGTTACAGACATGACTATTGAGAGGGAATTGGAATTGACTGATGAAGCAGTGGTATTAACACCCCTTCGCACTGTGAAGTAATGATATGCTACAATAGGAGGAAAAAGTGGAAGAGCAGATTGTTTCGGATACTGTTGTGATCAACGATGAGATAAAAACAACTTACTGCACAGAAAAGGAGTTCTAGGACTGGGTCCTCGATAATGTTATGAATTTCAGTAAGTATTTAGGCATCTCTTATGCTAGTCATGCTAAAGAAGTGGAAGCTCTATTTACAACTATTGAGAATAGTAATGGGCTTAGTATTGAGCCAGGGAATGAGACTTGAACCAACAGAAATTCAAGGCGACAAAGACATTTGAACAAGATGCAATTTGCCTTTAGTGCTGCTGTAAATACAAAAAATGTGGAGAGTAATGTTAACCGGGAGGGGAGGAAGGGCTCCAACTGTCACCAATGAAGCTTCGTCTGCTGTCTTAGAACATGAGGGATTTTTAAGCTTTGATAGGAGTGTTATTGTGAAAGATATTATCAGAAAATGGTATAAAAAAAGGTATTATCAGAAAATGGAAGTAGACTCATTAGTCTTGCGAGAAACTAAACTCCATAGCATAGATGGTTGTTTGGTGGGGGAGGTGTGGGGAAGAAGGGGCTTTGGGTGGAAAGTGACTATGGCAAATGGTTCGGCTGATGGCATCCTCGTTGTATGGGATAAAGTGATTGATGTGAAAGGTCATTTTTATTGGTGACTGGTAGGTATCCATTTTATGCTACAATGTTGTGAACCAATTCCCTTGGGTTTGTACAGGGGTCTATGGATCATCTTATGAATCTGTTCATAGTCTTTTGTGAGAGGAATTAGATAGCATTGCTTTGAAGTGGGGATTTCCATGGTCCCTACTGGCGACTTCAATGTTATCATATTCTCGTCTAACAAGAGAGGTGGCAGCAGGGTAATCAAAAGTATGCGTGATTTTGCTGATTTCATGGATAGACACCAATTGATGGACTTATCTCTTAAGGGGACCAACTTCACATGGACCAATCATCAAGACAATCCAGTCATGAGTTGCGTGGACTGATTCTTGGTTTCACCTGTATTGGAAGGACATTTGTATGTTACAATGGGTGCAATTCCTTGTCTTGCTCCAAATCATACTCCAATTTTGTTGGTCTGTGCTGATATTCATAGGGATCCTTCTCCCTTTCAGTTGGAAATATGTTGTGGGAAGCTCCTAACCTTGTTGATTTGGTGGCTGAGTGGTGGAAAGAATTTTCCGTTACAGGCATGATACCCAAACCCCTCATGTATCCCACCGTATCCATGTTTACATAACACAATATGGATATGGGTTCAGGATTCGTGTCGGATCCACCAAATACATGTCTGATCCAAGCTCTTTTTTTATGTTGGATATGTCCCAATTAGTTGAGACACATACCCATGTGTGGCAAGAGGAAAACAAATCCACACTTACAAATAATAAGTACAACCCTAACCTAAAAACAAAACTTCTTCGTACTAATTGTGTGATTCATTATTGAATTGTACAACTGCAAGTATAATTAAAATGAAATATTAAAATTTCATCAAAGTAAAAGAAAATTGTTATAATAATAAAAAAAATTAAAATTTTTACCATCTAATTGTGTCCAAAGTACACCAAAATTTGGGGGTTGAGCAAATCCGACACTTGGACACGTATCCATATTCAACATCCGTACCCATACCCGAGTAACATAGTTGACATTTAAAGCTGCCTTTGTTTTCCATTTGAAGCTAAACACTCTCAAGTTATAGCTGAAGGAGTGGAATAAAACAAACTTTGGTAATGTGGAAATCAAGACGAATGGTCTGCTCAAGCAGATTGCTTCCCTGATGGGAAGAAGAAACAGAGCAATTAACTAGTGAAGAGAGGGTTAGAAGATCAAATGCTAAAGGGGAATGTTCAAGGTGACTCGTATGGAGGAGATCAGCTGGCGTAAAAAAATCTGCCAATGCAAGGTGTAGGTGCAATGATATTTGGCATTAAGGTAGAAAGATGTGGCTCTAGAGATTTGATGAGGATTTCGACATTTTATGGAGGGTTATTGAGGGCGAATTTGGTAGTAGATATTGTGGGTTGGAAGCAATATAGTTTCTTCTCCATATAGGTCAGAGTGCGGAAAAAAAAAAGGTCTTCAATTATTTCTTTAAAGGCCTCCAGTATGTAGTAGGGGAATGGGATAGAGTTAGATTTTGGGACGACATGTGGTATGGGAATCAAGCTCATGGTCAAGAATCTCCATCTCTTTACGTGGTGTCGAACAACTGGAATGGCTTAGTGAATGAGTTATTTCAGATGTTGAAGATAACATAGTTTGGAATCCAAGCTTCAGAAAGGATTTCTATGATTGGAAAGTAGACATTTTGATTAGATATTCGCATCATCTTGACCATTCTACAATTCACTTAAATGAGCTTGATAGAAGGTGCTGGAAATGGGGTAACAATGGCACAACTTCTCGGTTAGATCTTTCATTAAGGAATTGCTGCAGAGTGTGGTCTCCTCTCCTTCCTGATTAAGCTTGCTTGGGGAAGTCATGCCCCCTCAAAAGTTGCCTTCATGTGGTCTGCAGTGTTAGATAAAATATGACTGTGGACAACATTATCTGATTTATGATGATTCTTAACATGTGTTTCTTCTGCAAAGCTAAAGGAGATTCTGCCAAACACATTCTCTTTCATTGTCACTTCACTAGGGCAGTGTAGTGTGAGTTTCTGCAGGGTTTTGGTATGTAATGGGTGATGTCTGAAAACATGTGCAGGCTTATTGTGGGTAGCCAGTGAAGGCTTTAAATTCTAGGGGCCGTGTAATGGAATCTCCTTTGTTTTGCTGTTTGCTGGAATGTTTTGAAAGAGCGCAATAGTAGAACCTTTGAGCAAAATATGGGACTATGGAAGTAGTCGTTGAAAAGATTAATGATTCTCTTTTCCATTGGGGTTTCTTTGGGTGATCTCCACTACAGTTGGAAATTAATATTCCATATCTAGTTTTGGTGGCAGGTCCTCCAGCACTTTTCTATTTTTGAGCCTTTTATTTTGGCTTTGTTTGTATAGAGTGGTCTTTCATTCCCCTGCGTTTTCCTCTTAATTTACTCATTCCTACTCATAAAAAAAAAAGAACATGAGGATCTTTGCCATTCACTTCTCCATTGGTGATCTGAATATAAACTGATCAATATATAAGGTTGAATGTAAGTATTGTACTTTATGCTGTTTAGAATGAAATTATGTTGTGATGATTTTAGTGAGGATCTTTAAAACCCTAATTTCTTTCTTTTCTTTTTTCGAAAAAACAACTATTAACTTGTTTCTTATTTTCCTGAAATTGTACATGTCCTCCAAAAGGAAAAAATATAGTTCGATCTGTATCTTGTTGAGATTAGGCCAGTCCACCGAACATGGGTAGTGGCCGCTTCAGCACAAGCATCATGTTGGCCTTGCCTTATATTTTGATGATCTTAGATGACATTAGTAGCTTTAGGTGGGGTTCTATCTAAGTAGTGCCAATCCCATCCAACCTCACATTAATGCATATAACGAGGCAAGGGATCTCCTCTTACCAGCTTCTATTCCTTCTTTCTCCCTCTGTCTTTGTATGGTAGTACTAAAACCCACAATTTTCTGTTTCTAATTTGGGTGAAGTTATGATTTTTGCTGGGTTACTGTTCCACACACTATGGCACACACACAAGGAGGGAGGGAGGGAAGAAGTTTATTGATTTATATTTGCAGAAGCTGCCCCGTTCTCACTATTTGAGTAGGGCGCATACACACAGAGGGTGGGAGCTTATTGATTTATATTTGCAGGGAAGTTGTTGTTAAATAACCAAAAGATCGACCTGTTGGGGAAATGCGAAACAACTATGTATATCAACGGGTCGTTGGGCCAACACAATACGTGCGCGGGAACAAATCATCCGCTAACACTCCCCCTCAGCGAGAATACACTCCGCTGGAGACTTGAACCCGCGACCTCTCGGGTCATAAGGCTCTAATACCAAATGTTAAGACCCAAACCAATACTCCAAAAGCACCTTGGTGATAGTGGAGCGGAAAGCTAAGGTCTTAACCTAGGATCGTAACATTCCACCACCCTTCAAGGCCGACGTCCATGGTGGCCCACTCTAAGGTGGCTTTCACTCTGGTACCTCTATTTTCTCACTTTTTTTGTGAGTGGGCCCCCGGCATTTTTTTCGGTACCTCTATTTTCTCATTCTTTGAGCGAGCCCCCAGGTAGCCCTTTCCCTAGGTCGCCCCTTCCGAGACTAATCGCAGTAGGCCACTATGGCGGGCCCTTCATATCCCATACTATGGTAAGCTCCATTTTTTTCTTTTTTTAATACCATAGTTGCCTCTCCCGTGACTTGAACCCCGGAGGTGGGGTTGGCTCTGATACCATGTTAAATAACCATTTACCCCAAATGATCGACCTGTTGGGGAAAGGCGAAACAACTATGTATATCAACGGGTCGTCGGGCCAACACAATATGTGTGCGGGAACAAATCATCCGCTAACAGTTGTGTCATTCTCACTATTTGAGTAGGGCACAGGTGCACACAGGCAGGGAGGGAGGGATGGAGGAAGAGCTAAAATGCTTAAAATCCAGGCAGCTAATTGAAATTTTCTCAACCTAGGCTGAGAATATAACCCCCATATATGTTTACAGAAAAAACTATGCCAAGTAGTTGTTGCATTTGTATGCTCCTAATTTTCTTGTATATTTGTTTCCTCTTTCACACTAGCTTCCTTTCCTATGATACCTGGATGCTTCTTCAATGCAAGCATATCCATATTGTCATAGTAAAATACCAATATTATTACAGGCTGCATGTATGCTTCTGTTATAATTTTCTCATCTGCTATCGAACTATTGATAATTTTTTAACTCCTAATAATTCCCGTGGCTGTAGTGTTATGTGCTGCCAAACATTCCAATACAAGAACTTCCATTACGTTTGGCATGATGTAAATACTGAAAAATTAAAGCATGGTATCAACCTATTGGATGGGATACCCATATATGTTTTTGTGTCCCGGATTTAGGGAAATGAAGAATCATGACCCTGTTTCCAGTACCCTGTCCATATCCGTATCTGAGCATCTTAGGTACTCTCTAGCCGTCATCTTTTAAGGTTTACATGCTCATTTCCCTCCCAACTAGAAATGATATCTAATATTTTGACATTCAGCAGTCCCGTTCTTAGGAATCGTTTGTTATTCCGATTTCACTTTTCCATGGAAGACCTTTATGAAGATGCTTTTAGAAACATTGCGGTGTTTGATTATATACTTAAAACAAACTTATAAAAAAAAATTATGTACTTAAAACAATGTTTTCTCAACACTTCTGGAACTGAAAGAAGTAGAATGATAGCTAATGGCAGAAGGAAAACCTGCAAATCAGTACAAGTACTATTGCATAAAAGGTCGCCAAATTATTTTTTGGTACTTATGCTTGCACATTTCTTTGGTTATCCATCAAACAATTTTTATACATTTTGTTTACTTGTTGCTGATCTTTCCCTATCATTAGAGATTCTGTCTGTGTTAGATACCTACTTCTTAATGTTTATGACTCTCCGAGTTTTATCTAATATGTTGTCTTGCTTGACAAGCAGTATCGTGTATTTGCGGCTGGATGGCTCTGTTGAACCAGAAAAACGTTTTGAAATTGTGAAAGCTTTCAATTCAGACCCTACTATTGATGTACTCCTGCTCACAACACATGGTAGGGTTTATATTGTATTCAAAGTTGTTTCAATTTATGAAGTTTACTTACATGTTAATGTCTGCAGTTGGTGGGCTTGGTTTGAACCTAACATCAGCGGACACACTCGTTTTCATGGAGCATGATTGGAATCCAATGAGAGATCTCCAGGTACATAACAGTCTTCTTGTCGGTACTTCTCATGCAAGTTGTCTGTGACCATTTTCTTTCAACATGTGATCCCTAACCCTTTATTCTTGGCAGCACCTTCTTTGTTTTACTCTCTGCATGATTCTGTTCCTCCTGGTTATACCCTTCATGGCATTACATTCCTTATTAAACTCCTGCTTTCTTATGGTGCTCCTGCTGCTTGTTGCGGCTTAAACATGTCAACAATTTTAAATGGATGTGCAGCAGATCTTGTGTCATGGACTCGTGTTTTATCTTAATCTGCTTCTCCATGAGAAAATGCACCTTTGGATGTTTATATGATCAAGTTTTATTAGGGACAGGACAATGGCCTGCCACTTATTGTGTTTTATACAATTCATGTGTGCAGGCAATGGACAGAGCCCACAGACTGGGTCAACGCAAAGTCGTGAACGTCCATCGTCTCATCATGCGTGGAACCCTGGAAGAGAAAGTTATGAGCCTTCAAAAGTTCAAAGTGTCAGTCGCTAATTCTGTCATTAATGCGGAGAATGCCAGTCTGAAAACAATGAATACAGACCAATTGCTTGATCTATTCACATCTGCGCAAACTGGTAGAAAGGTATTTATTTAGTTCTTTCTGGCAATAAAATAAAAGCGACAAATACTGTAGGTGCTAACAATGGTTAGCATAATAAAAATAGTTGCCTCACAAATCATCAACAATTACATCTTCTCTTCGTTCTGGTGAAAGCTATAGGAACTTGTTAGCACAGTAAAAATACTCGCCTCACAAAACACAAAGGATACATCTACTCTTCTTTCTGGCAAAAGCTATTTATTTAGTTCTTTCTGACACAATCAAATAGAAGCGATGAATACCGTAGGCACTTTTTAGCACAATAAAAATACTTGTCTCACAAAACACGAAGGATCAGACTGGTAGAAAGGTATTTATTTAGTTCTATCATTCTCTCTTTCAATCTGCCCACTTAATAGTCACACTGCCTTTCTCTTTGGAATGTGAAGTGCAGTGTGCTATTTCTAGAGAGGAACGTGACCGAGCTTTTTCACCACAGTTTGAAGGACTTGCTAACTTTCTGCTTTGTATTTTTGTTTTCTTCTTTCCTCCTTTTTTTTTTTTTTTTTTTTTTTTTTTTTTCTTTTCTACCTGTTTTGAAACACTGGATGGACCAGGCTGCTGCCCTCTCGAAGAGTTCTGATGGAAACTTCAATGGAGAACCAAGATCAGTGGGTGGTGGGAAGGGATTGAAAGCTATCCTTGGTGGATTGGAGGAGCTCTGGGATCAATCACAGTATGCAGAGGAATACAATCTCAGCCAGTTCTTAGCAAAGCTTAATGGCTGAATCCAGTCACAACCAGTGTACAAAGTGTATATTGGCAGAGGAGTCTGTCGGCTCAAGATTTTGACGCTGTCGCCCTAATTCTTTCTTTTTTGTATATGTTCATTATGTTTGTGAGAAGCTAGCCGAAGAGGAAGCAAAGGGTTTGACTACTAAGTCTGGGAGAGACGCTTCCCAGAGAGAATCCATCATTTGTTGATTAGAGGATGGCATTGGAAGAAAGGAAAAAAATGTAAATTTTTCATATTGTATATACCATCAGCTTCTCATAATCAAGTTACAGCGCCTTAGTCATTTGCTCTTCATGTATAACTGGTACACCAGGTCCGCTTAACTGGAAATTTTAGTAATCTGATAAGTCTTCTTTTTTCCTAAAATAATGCAGATGGTCTTGAGGGACATAAAAATAATTAGAATATTATAATTCAAAAACCTTACTAAAAAATTTGCAACTTAGTCAATTATTAAATAATGATTGAGATCAAATAATTTAAAAACTGCTAACCAAATCCCATGTAATTGTCCCTTAGTCCATTGAGATGCACACCACATATCTCGCAGAACAACCAATGATTTGGACCTACAGATGATGATGCTGTAGTATCGACCTTGTGATGATGCTGTAGTATCGACCTTGATCTTATTCCATTGGAAAATAGTTAGCAAAACACATCTTTCGGAAAGACCTCGTTTTGTAGGTATGTTTGGTAAGCTAAAGAAAATTCTAATAGAAAATATTTAATCAAACAAATATAATATTTATGCATGACAATATTTGTTGCATAATGATTTTTGTATTAACTATCTGACCTTATTTTCTCTCAACTCGGGTCTAACATATCAAATAATTCAAATATATTTGAGTTAGGTGAGTGTGGAACCACATGTTAGCTCACGGGACCCAAATGGTCTTGTTTTTATCTTTTTCTAGTTAAAATTTTTATTTTTATTGAAAAGATCAATTTTCCCACATCAAGGCTTAAATGGCGTGATGATATTTTCATAGGGTGGGGGTGGGGCAATTACGGGGTTAATATTGCAGGTCAGTTAGTGGTCAAGGCCCTCTTGAGGTATTTTCATGAGAAAGAGTTCTCCAGTGAATTATTGAACCATTATCAGTTTCTAGATTCAACCTTCTTCGTGGGGTTGTAATTAATTATTCATCTTCCGCAACCAAGGGTACCTTGCAAGAAATCCAGAGCCCTGTTTGGGAATATTTATGTAGAAGCACTGCGAAAAAACACTTTTGCAAAAGCAATGGAAAAGGCGATTTTTTTCTAGAATAGTGTTTGGCAAACCATGCCGGAGAGGTGTTGTTTTGTATGTAGAATCTAGTATTGTTGTTTGGCAAAACCAGCTGTGAGCTTCTCGTTTGTGTCAAAATGTCAAGAAAACTAGCTGTGATGGTGAATCCTCACATTTTGGAGGTCAAAAATAGTGGAAAAAAAATGGAAGAGTTTTAAAAGTTCTTTTGTAATATAGAGGAGGGACAAAAAGGTGAAAACGTGAAACCCATTTTGACGGTGATATGTTTCCCACAAAAGCGCTTTTGCAAAACAGATTTATGTTGAGGAAGCACTTCTCAATACCAAAAGCTAGAGAAGCGCTTCCCAAACACTACCAAAAGAATTTGGCAGAAGCCATTTCTTGGGTGGTGCTTCAATCTTTTTAGTGCTTTAAAGACAAAATGTTCAACTTAAGCTCTGTATAATCGCCCTTAGAAAAGTTTTCTAGAAATGGTTCTTACCTATGAATGTCCATAAAAGTTGTCTGGATCAACACAATTTGACTTATGAATTCCATCTTAGAAAACTTTTGTGGCCACCATAAAGGGCCTTAAAAGATCAAAAATTTTGATGCTACGTAGAACCCCTCGGTGTCCCTTGTGAAGTTTGAAGGTGGACAAACAGAAGTTAGTTGATTAGTGTTGGTTTCGGATGAGCTGATGGAGCAGCTTTGATGGGTTTCAAGTAAAAGAGTGATGGGGGATTGATTAATTGTGAATCAACTAAAGATGCACTTTTGAACTAATCATTGAGTTTATCAATGCCATGTAAAAAATCGTGGCTGTAGGTGTAAATGAATTTTTTTCATTTACATGAGATTGTTCTCATTGGCATACTGCCACTGTTTGGCGGTAGAATTCTTTGGGGGAATTCAAAATAACTAGTAGACCTTTGGAAGCAATGATAGAAAGAGCAAGTGAATAAATACGAATTAGCATTAGTGTATCTCTACTACTAATAATAAATGTGTTGACGACGCAACTTTCTGCCACTTTTTTCTAAAAATGGCCTTGTATAACTTGATATCTGCATTATGATAGAAAGGGCATTTTAATGTTAATTTTCATATTTAAATATTAAATACATTTATTATGCCCATCGTCCAACACGTACAAAGTTTCAGTAGAGGACTAGGGTACACAAGTGATTCATCTAAACCCTCAACCTCAAAAATTGTCTTTGTAAAAGCTATAACTTCATCAACTCAAAGTGAAAATGTGAACATCAAGATAATGTGTCATTATTGCAAACACCCGGGACATATGAAGTTTGATTGTGAAATCTTAAAGAAGAAAATGCAATATCAAAAGAAAATTGAAGCACATGAAAAATTAGAACTACAAAAGAAGCTTAAAGCCACAAAAAAAAAAAAAAAAATAGAGAAAATGAATTGTTTTGTCAAATAGTGAGTTTGAATGCTCATGCGAGAACACTACACAAGGATATAAAAGTCATTGGTACCCCTACTAAGATAAATCTTCCCATAAACACAAAATCTTATCAACTCACTAAGAAGAAATGGGTAAGAAAAGAAGAAATAAAATGTATGGTTATTTACATTGCATTAATGGCAAGTGAAACTTCTTGATTGTATTTGGACAGTGGGTGTTTTAGTCTATACATGGGATAGATATCAGTTTTGTGATTTGGTTGGTTGTTGTGATGAGAGTGTTATTTTGGGGGATGGTAGCTGTAATATCCTGAATTTTTATTTAGCGATAATTTTAATTTGAGTGATATTAATATGTAAATTTGTCAATTTTTATAAATTAATATAATAATATTTTTGGACCGTAAAAAATAATTTTTATAGGATAGACCCATTTATATACCCCAATTAATATACGCAATCTGGTATAGTGTTTATTAATGACATTAATGTAGCAACTCATAAATAAAATATATTTTTATAGTTAAATAATGATATTAATTTTTATGATGGAATTGTGCCACATGGACACATGACTCTAATAATTAACATTTCTAAATAACTCAAAAGTATCCATCTTATGCATCCATACAAAGGGTTCATCTATCAAGGTTGAGAGAACTCAACATCGCTACCCTGGAACTGCTCAGGTTCGTGAATCAAGGTGAAAAGAAAAAGGGTATACCGTTGTGGCGGCCCAGAAAAGGGGCCATCGATCATGAGGTTGAAGAAGAGAAACGGAGAGAGGAAGGATGCCACAAGGTTTGGCTGGGGATGGGGGGTTATTGCAAGATACTTACGAATAGTAGGGGGTATTAATAGATTACCTTTTTTTGGGAATTTTTGACATACACCCCATGTTATCTCATACTTTGAAAAAGATAAAAATATCCCTTTCTTTAACCTCGGAACAAAGAATGTGAGTTTGGGATAAAACCCCAAATCAAACTGCTGTGGTGGACAGACGGATTCCATCACCCGCGACCAATTACATTCTATGAATATTTCTGGATATAAAATAGAAAAATAAAACTATCAACTAGCAGATGGGAAAAATGTCTTGGATATATTATTCTCTATAAAAATTCATAGAAATAATGTGATGGCCATGAAAATAATCACATTCTCCAATCACGTGGATTGAATTGATCAATTACCATTTTTTTTACTGTCAATAACATGGTTCAATCACCCAGTATAAAATTTATCAATTGGATAGCTAGGATCATCCCTCCGATTGAATAGAGCCCGGATCATCCCTCTGATTGAATTGAGGCCGCTTTCACTCCGGGTACCAACAGACTTTGCTGTGGAATGTACTTCACATATTACAAACGAGAACTCAGTTTGGTGAGGGAGTTGTTGGAGTTACGATAGATAGGGACCCTGAACAACATATACTTTATATACAAATCTTCGGAAAATAACATTGTTCTCATGGATTATTTTCATTGAGGAAGAGACTAAATCCTCACATTGTAGTTCTTGCGAGTTAAAATACCGGCATCCATTTTTTGAAATCGGAGACAGACCTTAATTGAGATGCTCACAAAAAATATATAAAAAAATTTAGAGACATACGGCTTAGACTCTTAGGTCATGACAAAAGCCATGGAAGTGGTGTGTGTTAAGATCCAAACCAATACACCAAAAGCACCTAGGTGATAGAGGTGTGAAAAGTTTAAGTCTTTACCTCTAGGATCGTAACATTCTACCATGCTTTGAAGGCCAACATCCACGGTGGCTCACTATAAGGTGGCTTTTACTCCGGTACCCATATTTTCTCATTTTTTGTGAGCGAGCCCCCGGCATTTTTTCTGGTATCCCTATTTTCTCTTTTTCGAGCGAGCCCCCAAGTATCCCTTTCCTCAGGTCGCCCCTCCAAAACCAATACACCAAAAGCACCTAGGTGATAGAGGTGTGGAAAGTTTAAGTCATAACCTCTAGGATCGTAACAATGTGATTGATAGGTTTAAGGTTACTGCATTTGGGATGAATTTCTTGTGACTTAATCAACATCGCTAGTGATTGGCAAAATCCCGTGGTTGGTCGTACACCACATCAATTTGATTTGGGGTTTAATTCCAAACCTAGATTTTTTGTACAAAGGTTGAAGAAAGGGGCATTTTTGTCATTTAAAAAAAAATTGCTAGTCAATAACGGTCTATGACGGTGGACCAGGTCATTGGGGGTATGTCAGCTTTTTCAAATTGTGGGGGGTATGTCAAATTTCAAAGATAACATGGGGGTATGTCAAAAATTCCCTTTTTTTTATGTGCTAGGTGTTTTAATCCAACCCAAACGCAGCCTTATTAAAATGGGTGGAGGGCTTTCTGGTCGTTAGCCGTTAAAAGAAATCCAGAGGGGAGTTCCCGTTATCCTTCCTCCCAAAAAGGGATCCCGTTATCCTCTTGAAGTTTCTCACGTCGTGCTCAGTTTAGTTGTACATGCTCTTAAGACCAAAACTAGCCAGCAGAAAACACAAATACCGGATAAAGATTCAAAGTGAAACAGGAAAAATATCGAAGGGGGAAGAGGGAAGGCGAAAACAGTGTTAATTTGGGGACGACAGGAAAAAGAGGCGGCTGATGGAATTGAAGAAGAAGAAGAAGAGCCCATGAAAACGGCCTTCGTCTTCCCTCCGCCATGTCGTTCTTATTCTTGTTTTTGTTCTTCTTCGAAGGTCATGGCTAGGAGCAAGAAGCCCGATCCATCTTCTAAGGTGGCTTCCTCATCTTCTAATCCATCCCTCACTTTCTTTTAAATTTATGGTTGCTAGAAAAAAGTTTTGATGGACATGAGTTGTTGTCACATTGAATTAGGGTTTACCTGTTTGAGTCATTTTTCTGGAATTATTGCTATGTTTCCTCAGTTGTCAGAGGACCAATGAAAAAAAACCTGCATGATATGTTCCTAATATACGTTGTAGTGGTTACAAATTCAACTGTGTTATATGTTATGGGATAGAATCCCCGACCTCATGACTGCACTGCAAAACCTCGACAGTTTGAGCTACTGGCTCGAGCCCTATATTACATAGTTTTGTCTCAAATCAATTCAAATTATGATTTAAAACTCCCAGTTAAGGTACTGCAATCTCAGCCGCCAACTGTCTCAGTTTCAAGGGTTACCAAAACATGCCGCTGTGTAAGAAACTCAGCTTAGTTGCTGTAAACTTCGTAAAGTTTGTATTAATTTGGCAATGACTGTCATCGAAGTCTTGCCAGACTCAATATGGATTCGCTTCTGTACCGATTGGACAAAGTTTGGTGAGACAACATTTATAGATTGTATAACATAAGGAGTTTTCACAGCTTGGAATTAAATTGAGATGTCAATTTTTCCTTTGTCGTGGGATACAATATATCTATTTATCACATGAGAAAGCATTTTTTTACTGTCATGTGCCTTTGTGGGTGTACATACCTTTTCTCCTACAACAACTTCCAGTAAGGAGTGTTATTTCTTCTCGGTCCATATGAAAAGGTGGAAGCGATCAGAATTTTCTTATGTCTGCCATCAACATTACCATTTGATGTTGATTTTTGTCATCTTTAGAGCCTAACAAGCTTTGTGCTGCTAGGGTTCTGATCTAACTCCTCCAAGGATTACATCAAATGTCAAGCAGAATTTGCAGTTTTTAAGGCTATGGAAGGTAGGTTGTTGATTAATATCTGTAAAAAATCAGTTGTGTTGGAGATTTTCATTTTAAATTTCGTATGGTAAAAATCTTGCAGGATTTCCAAAAGAAAAAGTCCAATACACCTAAGCCAGCTACTAGTTACCGCAGAAAGAAGGTGCAGAAGGACGAGCTTCCAGAAGATACAGAACTTTATCGAGATCCTACCGTGACCCTTTACTAGTAATTATATGTTCCCCTTCTGCTTTTTATTGCTCAAGGAGTCAATGAGCTTTTAGCAAGGTTTAAAATTTCGGTTTCGGTAGTCATTTCGGTGAGGCCCGAAACCGAAATTTTGGTCGAAAAGCCGAAATTTAAAACCTTGGCTCTTAGCCAATTCTCTTGAGAGTTGGTTGGGAAAGATTGCTTAGGTAAGGTTGTGTTTGCTCACTTCCATTTTACAGTACAAACCAGGGTGTGGACACTGCAGTCCCTGTCTTGCTTGTTGATGGGTACAATGTATGTGGATATTGGACAAAGCTGAAGAAGCATTTTATGAATGGTAGACTTGGTATTGCTCGGCAAAAGCTTGTTGATGAATTGATAACATTCAGTATGCTTAGAGGTCTGTTCTTCTCTTTTTTTTAATCTTTGACTACTTTTGCAACGAAGCTTAGTTATTTATAAAAGCTAATATGGTGTTATGCTACCCCTTATCTCTACTGGCTGAGGGCCTCATTGCACATCCGCAGCAAAGAACCTACTTTAGCTCTTCTTGAGATGTACAAAATATTCAACATTCAATACTATACTAGTTTTGTTTTTTTGATTAATAGGTATATTTTATTGAACAAGGACAAATCCCAAAAAGAAACAAAAAGATGGCAGATTTCCTCTCTCTAAATAGAGGGAAAATAAATCCCCTAAAAGATCATCCCATCTAAAAACGAAGGAGTCTTCTGTTAAAAATGTTTCACAGTAGACAAATTTTTGGTAAAATATGGTGTTTTGACCAACTTGTGGTCAAATTTAGTGTGGGTCCCACAGACTTTTTTGGTCAAATTGTGTGGGTTATATTCCCCTATATGAGGAGATTACATATATGTATTTTGTTTAATATGAAACATTTTGGGTAAATTTATATATGTGCCAAAACATACCCACTTGTGATAGTAATTTTCATTTTGTTTTTTATGCTTTTTTACTTTAGTCCCACATTGGATAGAGTGAAAAGTTTGGTTGAGGATATATAAGCATTCACTCTCTTAACTATTGTAATTGATGCAAAAGACAATAGAAAAGTGATTAGGTGTATTGGGGTGGTTCGCACCACCATACATACGCACGCGCGTTTGCGAAAGGGTGATTGGGCCTTTTGGGCGCTTTGTGACGCGCATTTAGCACTTTGCACGTGTCGAAATGATCTTTTTGAGCATGTGATTTTTTATCAGATGGTTGATGATCAATCTTAACGGTTGGATCATCGAACGGACGTGATCGGATGTATGTCCAATGGATAGATTAAACAATTAAAATGGTTCAACGGACACATCTTATGACGGAATGAATCTAGACCATAAGATCATACAGATCTAACGGTTATCAGACATAACCGCTTATAAGTAACTCGGAACTGCTCAGAATTGATCTAGATCGCAAGATCGAACATAACTGCTTATAACTAACTCAGATCTGCCTAGAATTGATCCAGATCGCAGGATCAATTCGTCTCTCTTTAGAATAGACACAATTTGGTCTATAAAAGAGATGACTTTGCCCTTAACCAAATACATTTAATTCAATTGACTTTCGGAATTCTTTCACATAAACAAGAATATAGAGCACAATCTTCCCTTTTTTCTTCTTCTGTTGTTCTTCATACTTTTAAGGAACTTTCAGAAGTTTTACTGCATCTGAGAGAGCATTTATATTGTTAAAAGTTCGACAGAAACATAGAGATTTGTAGTGCTGCCTTCTCTGTGTAGAAATACTGTTGAATCCTGTTAGACGGACGCCTACAGAACTGTTAGCATTGATCAGGGACGAATTATGTCTTTAGGACTTTGTGATTCCACAAGCCTCAGTCTCAGATAAGTTTTTATCTGTTCTTTATAATTCGTTATTCTAACCTTTACATTTGATTTAATTCATTAATTGTACTATTTATTCTCTTCTCATATTAATTCTCTAATTTCGATTTTCTTCAAAACCGATTGTTTCCAACAATTTAAAGACAATATTTGTTCTCACTTTTAAGTGGAACATTTGGTTTTTCTGAAAATGACAAGTCAAGAGAAACCTGTTAAATTCAATGGGGATAACTTCACAGTGTGGCAACAGAAAATGTTGTTTTATTTAACAACATTGAATCTGGCACATCTGCTTAGAGAATATCCTCCTACGTTGAATGAGAATGAACTAGATCCAAACCAAGCAAGGGCATACGAAATTTGGAAAAATTCAAATTTCTTATGTAAGGGTCATATCCTTAATGGATTAGAGGACTCTTTATGTATAAATTATATGCTTCATTTGAATCGGCCAAACTGTTATGGAAATCATTGGATAAAAAATATGTGACAGAAGATGCCGGTACAAAGAAATTTGTAGTTGGTAGATTCTTAGATTTCAAAATGATTGATTCCAAAACAGTTATGAGCCAACTCCGAGACCTTCAAATTTTCATACATGAGATACATGTTGAGGGAATGTATATCAGTGAGGTATTCCAAGTAGGATCCATAGAGAAACTTCCACCTTCGTGGAAAGAGTTCAAAAATTCCCTCAAGCATAAAAGGAAGGAAATGAAGCTTGAAGACCTTGCTATAAGGTTAAGAATTGAAGAAGACAATAAATTAAATGAGTAGAAATTGATGGCTACAAGTTTGGAATCAAAAGCTAATGTGATTGAAGAATCCAAGCATAAGCCCAAAAAACACAAACATCCTACATGGAAGAAGAAATTCAATGGATCAAGTAGCAACATCAAGAAGATAAGGGGTGATTGTTATGTCCGTGGAAAGCTAAGACATAGAGCCAATGATTGTCACAATAAAAAGGGTTGTGACTCGTGACTGTTGGATTCTATATACACCCACGTGGGGGTGCACTTAGTGGGCTGCGTCCCACTACCCCACGTGGGGTTTATTCTCTATTGTTTAGAGGTTAAGTGGTGGGCCCACCTACTTAACCTACAATCTCTTTATTTTAAGTTAGTGGGTTATGTGGTGGTCCCTCACTTGACCCACACGATTTCTCATTTACTTGTAGAAGGGGTTATATATATATATATATATGGGAGATTGAATATTAACTTCAATCTCCACATTCTCTCTCAAACCCTAATCTCTTCCTCCTCTCGCTAACCTCCATTCTCTTTCTCTCAATCTTAAGCATATTGGTGACAACCTCGAACAACAAAATGGTATCAGAGCATGGTTATTTAGGGCCTAAATCATTGGCCCCTATTGTTTCCATGAAGATCTTATATTTTTTTGATAAGTATAAAATTTTATAAAGGGCCAAATAGCCGAATAAAACAAAAGATTACAATTAGGATATTTAGAGATCAAGATAACCGTCTAGTTGGAAAAGAGAAAAAAATAAAGACAAAATTCGAACCGATCATATGTTAGGTCCGCTCTCTTGTACACAAAAGGTCCTAAACGAAAGAGAAAACTTCGAAGACCAAACCCCGACACTCAGCAAAAATCTTTGATCAGAAATATACCAATCTTTTAATGTTAAAGATGATACTTTGCAAATCTTCCTCCGTCCCTTCAAACGCTCTGAGATTCCTCTCTTTCCATATGCCCCAGCAAATGGCAATTGGCAACTGGCAGTAGCCGCCATAACAGCTTTCCTCTAGACGATAATGATGTGGTTCGCTAGCTGGAAACAAGATCCAACACCGTTTTAGGTAAGACCCAACTCATCTTAAATTCCGATAGAAAAGCTGACCAAACTGCACTAGCCACTTTACTATGAATCAGAAGATGATTAACCGACTCTCTACTATATTTGCACATCACACAAAAATCAATCGTGATAACCCTCTTCGCGATCAAATGGTCAACCGTCAGGATCTTTTCGAATGATGCAGTCCACATAAAAAAAACGATATTTAACGGCACTTTAGATCCCCACACGAAAGTAGCCGGATATGTTTCCCTGTTAGGGCCGCAACTCGGGCGGGTTGGGTCGGGTTGGGGGTCAACCCAAGCCCAACCCGACCTTCAAGACACCTAGCCCGAGCCCGAACCGAACCCGAGGTCGGACCTGAGTATCCTAGCCTGAGCCCAGCCCGATCGGGTTGGTCGGGTTCTCTTTCCTTGACAGATTCAGCATGCTCCTCTGTTAATGGTGGAGCCCTAAAAAAAACCCTAAATACAGATAGATAAAGAGAGAAAAATCTGCTCCATATTATGCTTGAATCAACTCCCCCACCAATGCATTAAGTTTCGTTTGCTTCTTGGTGAAAAAAAAACCTAAAATCTGCCCCAAAATATTAGAGATTTTTTTTAAGAATAGTGAGATCAAAACACAAGCCTACCTTGTGGAGAGACAGAGGGTGCCGCTAGAAGTGGTGGGGTTTGATTTGCTTCTTGGTGATCGTTTCTTGGAGGATCTAATTCTGTTTGAGTGAAGAGCGTGATGGAGGGAGATTTTTTGCAGGTGGTCGCAGCTTTGGAACGACCGTCGACTACGAGTTTCACATGCACTTTCCGAGTACACAGAGCTTGGCCCTAAAGAACATGAACACCACCTCGAGGTAAAGCTCCGAAGGATCATTTATCACGTCCCGGTCTATAGAAGCATTATGGAAGAGAGAGAGAGAGAGAGAGAGGCGAGGAGGGATTTTCATTGTAGAAGGGGGATAAGAGATCGGGCCTACAGGCTACAGTTATGAGGATGCAACTCGGGCTCGGGTTGGTCGGGTTTCTCCAAATCTCTGCCCGAGCCCAACCCGATTTTGATCAGGCTTGCCAAAACGAGGCCCGAGCCCGAGTGTTGAAGGAGCCAACCCAACCAGAGCCCAACATCGGGTTGAGCCCGCCCAAGTTGCAGCCCTATTCCCTGTCTTGCGTAGAAAGGGACTCGTAAAAGGAACTGACTGAGAAACAACATTTTCTTGTCCACTTCCAACCGGGCTTATCCGATTTTGAGAGTCTATTGACACATCCCTACAAACAAGTCAATAATCGAGACACGTCATCAATCTCTCAATCATTAAGACTTCTTTTGAAATCAAGACTCCAATGTCTTTCTTCCCCATTCGGAACATAACAGGACCAAACGAAGTAATTCTTCCTGTCGGATAATGTAAACATATCCGGAAATTCCTCCATTAATGGCACATCTCCACACCATCTATATTCCCAGAATCTCACCCTATCTCCGATTCTGACCTTGAATTTTACTCCGCTAGAAAATTTGTGTGCTACATCTATTATCGCCCTCCAAACGCTACACCCATATGTCATTGTTACTGGTCTCCCATCCCATCCAAAATCTAATACTCCGTACTTCCCTTCCATGCATTTCCTCCATAAGCTCGTGTCCTTCTCCCCAAATCTCCAAAGCCATTTCCCCAACAAAGCATCGTTCATAACAGAGATCTTTCTGATCCCAAAACCAACTCGAGTCTTAGATTTACACACCCCGGTCCGCAAGGTGAAACTTGCCTTTATCCTCCTTGTCATGACACAAGAAATTCCTCATAATCTTTTCCAACCCCTTTGCCACACTGATCAGGATTGTCAATAAATACGTAGTATATTGGCAAGCTAGAGAAACAATGTTTTATCACTACTAATTTGCCCCATTTAGATATATATTTAGTCGTCCACAAGGCCAACCGACTTTGAAATCTCTCGTAAATAGGATCCCACAATGTCTTCGATCTGTAGTTCGCCCCCAATGGTAGACCCAGGTACCGAGTTGGTAAGGATTCCAATCCGCACCCTAACATAGTAGCTAAAGCTGGCAAATTCTCCACTTCTCCCACTTCAAAAATGTTGTTCTTACCCAAATTTATCCTTAACCCAGAAAAAGCCTCAAAACATATCAACACACCTTTTAGAAATCCCACTTGAGCTAGGTCGGGTCCTAAGAATATAAGAGTATCATCTGCAAACTGAAGATGCGAAATTGGCGGAACGGATGGTGCCACCTCAAAACCAACCATCTCCCCTACTTCAACTGCTTTAGAGACCATTCTCCCTAAAGCATTTGCTACCACGATGAACAAATAGGGTGACAACGGATCCCCTTATCTGAAACTCCTAGAGCTCTGAAAATATCCCGCCAGTGCCCCATTGACCATAATAGAAAAAGATGCCGATGATATGCATTTCCAAATCTACTTCCTCCACGTTATGCCGAAACCCATTCTGCTGAGTAAGTAATCCAAACACCTCCAATTGACACGATCATAAACCTTTTCCATGTCAATCTTGCACATGATTCCGGGGATCCCCGCCTTAATTTTTGAGTCAATGCACTCATTGGCTAATAGAACACCGTCCAGAATCTGTATACCTCTTACAAAATCTCCCAGGCAAGTCGAGATGACAACTCCCAGCACTCTGCATATCCTAGACGCAAGTGTCTTGGCCAGTATCTTGTACACACTGCCCAGAAGACTAATAGGTCTTAACCCAAATATATCCTCCACCCCTTGAGCCTTTGGAATTAACACCACAAATGTGTTATTCGACGTGTAATCCAGGTATCCTTCGTCTTGGAACTCTGTCACCACATTCATAAAATCCTTCCCAACCGCCTCCCAACACTGTTTAAAGAATTCTAGCGTGAAACCATTAGGTCCCGGTGCCTTATCCCCTGCCAAATTTGAAATAACACTAAGATTGAGAAGCTACAAGTTTGGAATCAAAAGCAAATGTGATTGAAGAATCCAAGCCTAAGCTCGAAAAACATAAACATCCTAAATGGAAGAAGAAATTCAAGGGACCAAGTAGCAACATCAAGAAGATAAAAGTAATTGTTATGTCTGTGGAAAGCCTAGACATAGAGCCAAGGATTGTTGCAACAAGAAGGGTCGTGACTACAAGAAGAGCAACCAAAAATTGGCTCAAGCAAATGTGACAAAAACTGGAAATCTGTCAGCAATGGTTTTAGAGGTGAACCTTGTCTTCAATGCCAAAGACACCTGCGTGGATATAGGGGCCATAAGAAATATCTGTTCTAACAGAAATGCATTCACTTCGCACAAGCCTTTAATCGGAGATTATGGGCAACTCGCCTGTATCGCAAGCAGCGGGTGAAGGGAAAGTCGAACTCAAATTCACCTCTGGGAAGACCCTAACACTAAATGATGTGCTACATGTGCCAGCCATTTGAAAGAATTTAGTGTCAAGATCATTATTGAGCAAAAATGTTTCAAAATGGTGTTTGAATCTGATAAGGTTGTAATAAGCAAAAGTGAGATGTTTGTGGGCAGGGCAAGGGTTACTTATGCAATGTATTGTTCAAACTTAATGTAATCGTAGAAATGAATAAAGTTGATTCCGTTGCTTATTTTTCCCAGTGTTATAATGTATGGCATGCTAGATTACGACATGTTAATTATAGTTCTATACAAAAATTGATGAATTTAGGATCTATCTCAAAAATGACGTTAAATAGAGATCATAAATGTGAAATCTGTGTGGAATCAAAATTTGCTACAAAGCCCTTTCATAATATAGAAAGAAGTACTAAACTACTTGAATTAATTCACAGTAATTTGTGTGACTTAAAATATACACAAACAAGCGGTGGTAAAAAATATTTTATAACATTTATTGATGATTGCATTAGATACTATGTAATGTACTTATTAAGAAATAAAGATGAAGCTTTCGATATGTTTAATTTGTATAAAAATGAAGTTGAAAATCAACTTGATCTAAAAATTAAAACATATAGATCTGATAGTGGCAGTGAGTATGACTCAACATTATTTACAGAATTTTGTAGTAAAAATGACATAATAGACCAAACCACTGCACCATATACTCCACAACAGAATAGTGTAGCAGAAAGAAAAAATAGAACTTTAAAAGAAATGATTAATGCTATGCTTATTAGTTTTGGTTTACCGCATAATTTGTGGGGGGAGAAACTTCTCTCTACGTGTTACATTTTAAACAAAATTCCATATAAGAAAACAGATAAAACCTCTTATGAATTATGAAAAGGTAAATTGTCTTCTTAAAAATATTTGAAAGTGTAGGGGTGTTAGCCAAGGTGGCTGTCCCTGTTCTTAAAAGAACAAAACTTAGAGATAAAACCATAGATTGTGTATTTATAGGTTATGCTCTTAAGTGCTTACAGACTTTTAGTGATAAAATCTGATGTGAATGATGTAAATTGTAATACTATCATGGAATCTAGAGATGCAGAATTCTTTGAGTATATTTACCATTTAAAGGAAAGAACTAATTCCGTTAAGATTAATAATTCTGATATAACATCTAGTAGTGAGCATAATGAACTTGAAGATGATGTCGAACTCAGAAGAAGTAAAATGACCAAGATATCCACTTCATTTGGTCCATAATTTATTACATTTATGTCTGAGGGTGATCCTCAAACTTATAGAGAAGCCATAACTTCCTCTGAGGCTCCTTTTTGAATGGAAGCCATTAATAATGAAATAGATTCTATTATGCAGAACTATACTTGGGAGGTTGTAGAACTTATTCCAAAGCTTTTTCAGCCAGAGGTAATGTTCTGTGGAGATTCCTTCCCCTTGCGGTCCTTTGGGGTCTTTGGAAGGAAAGGAACCAGAGAGTTTTCGAGGGCAAGGAAGCTGATCTGGTCGCCATTATTCTCAACATCAAGGGGTTAATGTATCTCTGGTCTAAAGTGATTCCTGAATGCAGGGGCTTATTTTTTGAGGATTTTGTTTATCGGTGAGATATCATTTGTAATCGGGATCGTTCTTAGCTTTTCTTTTATTGTCTTTTGTTGGATTGCCTTGGTGCTTTGTAGGTCATCTCGACCTCCTTAGCTAAGGCTTGTTCTTTCTGGCGTTGGCCCAGTAAAGTTTATATTTATCAAAAAAAAAAATAAAAGGTTTTAGATGGTTGTTTAAAAGAAAACTTAAAATTGATGGAACTATAAAAAAAATATAAGGTTAGATTGGTGGCTAAAGGCTATAAAGAAAAGGAATGTCTTGATTACTTTAACACATATTCACCTGTGACTAGAATAACATCTATTAGGATATTAATTTCCATTACAACCTTATATAACTTAGAAATTGACCAAATGGATGTAAAAACTGCATTTTTAAATGGTGAATTAGATGAGGAAATATATATGGAACAACCTGAAGGATTTGTTGTTAAAGGACAAGAACATAAAGTATGCAGATTAGTAAAATTATTATATGGTTTAAAACAAACACCTAAACAATAGCATGAAAATTTTGATAAAGTCATATTAATTAGTGGATTTAAAATTAATGAATGTGATAAATGTGTTTATACTAAACAAGATGGTCATTCACATGTGATTGTATACTTAGATGTTGATGACATGTTGATTTTAGAAACTAACATTGACATAATCAGATCTACTAAGAAAATTCTAAATAAGAATTTTGATATGAAAGACTTAGGACTTGCAGATGTAATTCTTGGAATTAAGATTATTAGATCTTCTGAAGGTATTGCATTATCTCAATCTCATTACATAGAACAAGTTCTAAGGAATTTTAAACAATATGATTGTAATCCTACTAAAATTATTTTTGATGCAAACTCTAAGTTGAGTAAAAATCATGATGATAGTGTATCTCAACTTGAATATTTTAGAATCATGAATAGTTTAATGTACATCATGAATTGTAGTAGACCTGATATTACATATTCTGTGTGTAGACTTAGTAGATACACTAGCAACCCAGGACATAATCATTGAGAAGCACTTATTATAGTTTTGAGATATTTGAAATATACTTTAAATTATGGATTGCATTATTTGAGATATCCGGTTGTTCTTAAAGGATATAACGATGCCAATTGGATTACAGCTTCAGATGAGTCTAAGTCCACTAGTAAGTCTGTATTTACACTTGGAGGTGCAGCCGTATCTTGGAAATCCAACAAACGGACATGTATAGCCCGATCCACCATGTAATCGGAATTTATAGCACTAGATAGAACTGGTGAAGAAGTTAAATGGCTTAAAAAAAATTGTGGATATTTCTATATGGCATAGACCTGTACCAGCCATATATCTATACATTGTGACTAGTAGAAAATCTAGACCTATACGTCGAAGGCACGATTCTATAAATCAACTGATATCTAATGGAGTAATCTCAATTGACTTTATAAAGTCAAAAAATAACTTGGCAGATCCTTTCACTAAAGGATTATTTAAAGAGAATATATATTCAACATCGAAGGGGATGGGCTTAAAGCCTATTAACTAAATCACTTCAATGGAAACCCAACCTATGTGATTGGAGATCCCAAGATATAGGTTCAAATGGCAAACTAGATGTGAGTGATTAATTGAGCATTGTATGGAGAAATGTTCCAATTCATCCCTAAGATATTACAGTGCTGCC
The DNA here is from genome assembly GCA_035048495.1 of Euptelea pleiosperma. Classification (NCBI taxonomy): domain Eukaryota; kingdom Viridiplantae; phylum Streptophyta; class Magnoliopsida; order Ranunculales; family Eupteleaceae; genus Euptelea; species Euptelea pleiosperma. Next base: position 40,033,000 of record CM068552.1, on the reverse strand, counting down.
TACAAGTAGGATGAGTTCTTAAGAACTCTTAATTTTGTCTATACTTATATGTATAAGTGGAGTGTAGTAGAATATTCCTAATACACACCTATATGAAATCTGAAAATGACAAGTCAAGAGAAAAGATTGTTGGAAACAATCGGTTTTGAAGAAAATAGAAATCTGAGAATTAATATAAGCAGAGAATAAATAGTACAATTAAGGAATTAAATCAAATGTAAATGTTAGAATAATGAATTATAAAGAACAAATAAAAACTTATCTGAGACTGAGGCTTGTGGAATCACAAAGTCCTAAAGACAGAATTCGCCCTAGATCAGTGTTAACAGTTCTGTAGGCGTCCGTCTAACAGGATTCAACAGTCTTTCTACACAGAGAAGGCATCACTCCAAATCTCTATGTTTCTGGTGAACGTTTGACAATATAAATGCTCTCTCGGATGCAGTAAAACTTCTGAAAGTTACTTAAAAGTACGAAGAACAGCAGAAGAAGAAAGAAGAGAAAATTGTGCTCTGTATTCTTGTTTCTATGAAAGAATTCCGAAAGTCAATTGAATTGAATGTATTTGGTTAAGGTCAAAGCCATCTCTTTTATAGACTAAATTGTGTCTATTCTACAGAGACACGAATTGATATTGCGATCTGGATAAATTCTTGGCAGATCTGAGTTAGTTATACGCAGTTATGTTTGATCCTGCGATCTGGATCAATTCTGAGCAGTTCCGAGTTAGTTATAAACGGTTATGTCTAAAAACCGTTAGATCTATATGATCTTATAGTCCAGATTAATTCCGTCATAAGATGTGTCTGTTGAACCATCTTAATTATTTAATTTATCCGTTGGACATATATCTGATCATGTGCGTCGATGATCCAACCGTTAAGATTGATCATCAACCATCTAATCAAAAATCACATGCTTAGAAAGCTCCTCGTGACACGTGCGAAGTGCTAAGTGCGCCTCACAAAGCGCCCAAAAGGCCCAATTGCCCTTTCGCAAACGCTCGCGCGTGAGCGTGGTGGTGCTTCGCACCACCCCGATACATCAGATCACTTCTCTATTGTCTTTTCCATAAATTACAATAGTTAAGAGAGTGAATGTTTATATATCCTCAACCAAACTTTTCACTCTATCAAATGTGGGACTAAAGTAAAAAAGCATAAAAAATAAAATGAAGAACATTATTATCATTACAAGTGGGTATGTTTGGAACATATATAAATTCACCCAAAATGTTTCATATTAAACAAAATACATATACGTAATCTCCTCATATAGGAGAATATAACCTACAAAATTTGACCAAAAAGGTCTATGGGACCCACACTAAATTTGACCACAAGTTGGTCAAAACACCTTTTTTTACCAAAAATTTGTTTACTATGAAACATTTTTAACAATCCCCTTATGAATGTAATATATGAAAATAAATGAAATGACAAAATCGAAAAGTATGGGTATAGGTGTCTTCTGGACTTGAACCTTAGTGTCAGTCTATCGGATTTACTAGCTGTTTAGTGAACCAGATGTCTTGAATTATTCAGCCGATGTTGTAAATCGAGTCAATAAACTACACACAGTCTGTCCTGTATATTATTGGTCGTGTTCATTTTGGCCCTGAACAATTCCTGTTATTTATGAGTTCTTTAGAGAACCAGCCTAAAATTATCTTAGTAACGGCCCAAAACTACACTCATATAGTTGTATTAGGAATATCCTACTATATTCCACTTATACATATAAGTACAGACAACTTTAAGAGTTTTTAAAAACTCATCCTACTTGTAGGCAGCACTATAATATCATAGGGATGAATTAGAGCATTTCTCCATACAATGCTCATTTAATCACTCGCAACTAGTTTGCCATTTAAACCTATATCTTGGGATCTCCAATCAAATAGGTTGGGTTTCCATTGAGGTGATTTAGTTAATAGGCTTTAAGCCCATCCCCCTCGATGTTGAATATATATTCTCTCTGGATAATTATTTAGTGAAAGGATCTGCTAAATTCTTTTTGACTTTATACAGTTAATTGAGATTACTTCATTAGATATCAATTGTTTTACAAAATCATGCCTCCGACGTATATGTCTGGATTTTCTATTATATAGATTGTTTTTCACTTTAGCAATAGCAGCCTGACAGTCACAATGTATAGATATGACTGGTACAGGTCTAGGCCATATAGGAATATCTACATAATTTTTTTTAAGCCATTTAGCTTCTTCACTGGTTTTATTTGGTACTATAAATTATGATTCTATGGTAGATTTCCAAGATACGGCTGCACCTCAGGTGTAAATATATACCCACTAATGGACTTAGATCGGCATCGTTGTATCCTTCAAGAACAACCGGATATCTCAAATAATGCAATCCATAATTTAAAGTATATTTCAGATATCTCAAAACTCTAGTAAGTGCTTCCCGCTGATCATGTCCTGGGTTGCTAATATATCTATTAAATCTACTCACAGAATATGCAATATCAGGTCTACTATAATTCATAATGTACATTAAACTACCCATGATTCTAGAATATTCAAGTTGAGATACACTATCACCATGATTTTACTCAACTTAGAGTTTGCATCAAAAAGAGTTTTAGCAGGTTTACAATCATATTGTTTAAAATTCCTTAGAACTTGTTCTATGTAATGAGATTGAGATAATGCAATACCTTCAGAAGATCTAATAATCTTAATCGCAAGAATTACATCTGCAAGTCTTTCATATCAAAATTCTTATTTAGAATTTTCTTAGTAGATCTGATTATGTCAATGTTGGTTCCTAAAATCAACATATAAGCATACAATCACATATTAATGACTATCTTGTTTAGTATAAACACATTTATCAGATTCATTAATTTTAAATCCACTAGTTAACATGACTATCAAAATTTTCATGCCATTGTTTAGGTACTCGTTTTAAGCCATATAATGATTCGTAGTTTATGTTCTTGTCCTTTAACAACAAATCCTTCAGGTTGTTCCATATATATTTCCTCATTTAATTCACCATTTAAAAATGCAGTTTTACATCCATTTGGTGAATTTCTAAGTTATATAAGGTAGCAATGGAAATTAATATCCTAATAGATGTTATTCTAGTCACAGGTGAATTTGTGTCAAAGTCATAAAGACCTTCTTTTTGTCTATAACCTTTAGCCACCAATCTAGCCTTATATTTTTCAATGGTTCCCTCCGTTTTCTTTTAAACAACCACTTACAACCTATTGGTTTTTTCCCTGGAGGAAGTTCTACAGCTTCCCAAGTATGGTTCTGCATAATAGAATCTATTTCACTGTTGATGGCTTCCTTCCAAAAAGGAACCTCAGGGGAATTTATAGCTTCTCTATAAGTTTGAGGATAACCCTCAGACATTATTGTAATAAATTCTGGACCAAATGAAGTGGATATCCTAGTCTTTTTACTTTTTATGTGTTCAGCGTCATCTTTAAGTTCATTATGTTTACTACTAGATGCTATATCAGAATTAGTTCTTTCCTTTAAAGGGTAAATATACTCAAAAAATTCTGCATCTCTAGATTCCATGAAAGTATTACAATTTACATCAGACTTTTAGTGTAAGCACTACGGTTAAGAGCATAACCTATAAATACACAATCTATGGTTTTAGGTCTAAGTTTTGTTCTTTTAAGAACAGGGACAGCCACCTTGGCTTAACACCCTTACACTTTCAAATATTTTTAAGAAGACAATTTTCCTTTTCATAAGAGGTTTTATATGTTTTCTTATATGGAATTTTGTTTAGAATGTAACACGCAGAAAGGAGTTCCTTCCCCCCAGAAATTATGCGGTAAACCAGAACTAATAAGCATAGCTAATCATTTCTTTTAAAGTTATATTTTTTCTTTCTGCTACACCATTCTATTGTGGAGTGTATGGTGCAGTAGTTTGGTGTATTATACAATTTTGATTACAAAATTATGTAAATAATGTTGAGTTATACTCCTCGCCTCTATCAGATCTAAATGTTTTAATTTTTAGATCAAGTTGATTTTTAACTTCATTTTTATACAACTTAAACATATCCAAAGCTTCAACTTTATTTCTTAATAATTACACTACATAGTATCTAGAGCAATCCTTAATAAATGCTATAATATTTTTTACCACCTCTTGTTTGTGTATATTTTAAGTCACACAAATTATTGTGAATTAATTCAAGTGGTTCAGTACTTTTTTCTATATTATGAAAGGGCTTTCTAGCAAATTTTGATTCCACACAGATTTCACTTTTATGATCTCTATTTAATGTCATTTTTGGAATAGATCATAAATTCATCGATCTTTGTATAGAACTATAATTAAAATGTCCTAATCTAGCATGCCATACATTATAACACTCGGAAAAATAAGCAACAGAATCAACTTTATTCATTTCTACGGTTACATTAAGTTTGAACAATCCATCACATAAGTAACCTTTGCCCACAAACATTCCACTTTTGGTTATTACAACCTTATTAGATTCGAACAACATTTTGAAACCTTTCTTGCTCAGTAATGATGCTGACACTAAATTCTTTCTCATGTCTGGTACATGTAGCACATCATTTAGTGTTAGGGTCTTCCCGAAGGTGAATTTGAGTTCGACTTTCCCTTCGCCCGCTGCTTGTGATGCAGGCGAGTTGGCCATAAAGGGTTCTCTAGTTAAAGGCTTGTAGGTAGTGAATGCATTTTTATTAGAACGGATATGTCTTGTGGCCCCTGTATCCACACACCAGTCTTTGGCATTAGAGACAAGGTTCACCTTTGAAACCATTGCTAACAGATTTCAATTTTGTCACATTTGCTTGAGCCAATTTTTGGTTGCTCTTCTTGTAGTCACGATGCTTCTTGTTGTAGCAATCCTTCACAGACATAACAATCACCTTTATCTTCTTGATGTTGCTGCTTGGTCCCTTGAATTTCTTCTTCCATTTAGGATGTTTGTGTTTTTCGAGCTTATGCTTGAATTTTTCTATTACATTTGCTTTTGATTTCAAACTTGTAGCTTCTCAGTCATAGTGCTATTTTAGATTTGGCAGGAGATAAGGCACTGAGACCTGATGGTTTCACGCTAGAATTCTTTATACAGTGTTGGGAGGTGGTTGGGAAGGATTTTATGAATGTGGTGACAGAGTTCCAAGACGAAGGATACCTGGATTACACGTCGAATAGCACATTTGTTGTGTTAATTCCAAAGGGTAGGAGGATATATCTGGGTTAAGACCTATTATTCTTGTGGGTAGTGTGTACAAGATACCGGAGAAGACACTTGCATCTAGGATATGCTGGGAGCTGTCATCTTGCCTTGTAAGGGCGCTTTTGTAAGAGGCAAACAGATTATGGGTGTTCTATTAGCCAATGAGTGTATTGACTCTAGAATCAAGGCGGGGATGCCTAGAATCATGTGCAAGATTGACATGGAAAAGGCTTATGATTGTGTCAGTTGGAGGTGTCTGGATTACTTGCTCGGCAGAATAGGTTTCGGCATGACGTGGATTTGGAAATGCATATCATCGGCATCTTTTTCTACTCTGGTGAATGGGGCATCAGCAGGATATTTTCAGAGCTCTAGGGGTCTCAGACAAGGGGATCTGTTGTCACCCTATTTGTTCATCGTGGTAGCAGAAGCTTTAGGGAGAATGGTCTATAAAGCAGTCGAAGTGGGGGAGATGGCTGGTTTTGAGGTGGCACCATCCGTTCCGCCAATTTCGCATCTTCAGTTTGTGGATGATACTCTTATATTCTTAGGACCCGACCCAACTCAAGTGGGATTTCTAAAAGGTGTGTTGATATGTTTCGAGGCTTTTTCTGGATTAAGGATAAATTTGGGTAAGAGCAAGAGTTTTGGAGTGGGAGAAGTGGAGAATTTGCCGGATTTAGCTTCTATGTTAGGGTGCGGATTGGAATCCTTACCAACTTGGTACCTGGGTCTACCCTAACATTGAAGCTAAATCCGGCAAATTCTCCACTTCTCCCACTCCAAAACTCTTGCTCTTACCCAAATTTAGCTTACCTTTTGGAAGACTAAATATTTATCTAAAGGGCAGATTAGTACTGATAAAACATTGTTTCTCTAGCTTGCCAATATATTACACGTCTTTATTCACAATCCCGATCAGTGTAGCTAAGGGGTTGGAAAAGATTATGAGGAATTTCTGAATTTGTTGTGGCATGACAGGGAGGATAAATGCAAGTTTCACCTTGTGGACTGGGGGAAGGTGTGTAAATTTAAGACTCGAGGTGGTTTAGGATCAGAAAGATCTCTTTTATGAACGACGCTTTGTTGGGGAAATGGCTTTGGAGATTTGGGGAGGAGGACACGTGCTTATGGAGGAAAGGCATGGAAGGAAAATACGGAGTGTTAGATTTTGGCTGGAATGGGAGACCAGTAACGATGACGTATGGGTGTAGCGTTTGGAGGGCGATAATTAAGGTAGCACACAAATTTTCTAGCGGAGTAAAATTCAAGGTCGGAATCGGAGATAGGGTGAGATTCTGGGAAGATAGATGTTGTGCAGATGTGCCATTAATGGAGGAATTTTCGGATCTGTTTACATTATCTAACAGGAAGAATTACTCCGTTTCGTCCTGTTATGTTCCGAATGGGGAAGAAAGAGATTGGAGTCTCAGTTTCAGAAGAAGTCAACGATTGGGAGATTGATAATGTGTCTCGGTTATTGACTTGTTTGTAGGGATGTGTCAATAGACTCTCAGAACTGGATAATCGCAGTTGGAAGTGGACAAGAAAATGTTGTTTCTTAGTCAGTTCCTTTTACGAGTCCCTTTCTACGCAAGACAGGGAATCATATCCGGATACTTTCGTGGGGGGATCTAAAGTGCCGTCAAAGATCGTTTTTTTATGTGGACTGCATCATTGGAAAAGATCCTGACGGTTGACCATTTGATCGCGAAGAGGGTTCTTACTGTCGATTTTTGTGTGATGTGCTGCAAATATAGTAGAGAGTCGGTTAATCATCTTCTTATTCATTGAAACGTGGCTGGTGCAGTTTGGTCAGCTTTTCTATCGGAATTTAAGATGAGTTGGGTCTTACCCAAAACGGTGTTGGATCTTGTTTCCAACTGGCGAACCACAACATTGTCGTCTAGAGAAAAGGTGTTCTGGCGGCTACTGCCATTTGCCATTTGTCGGGGCATATGGAAATAGATGAATCTCAGAGCGTCTGAAGGGAGGGACGAAGATTTGCAAAGTATCATCCTTAACATTAAAGGATTGATATATTTCTGGTCAAAGATTTTGCCGAGCGTCGGGGTTTGTTCTTCGAAGATTTTGTCTTTCGTTGGGACCTTTTGTGCACAAGAGAGGGGACCTAACATATGATCGGTTCGAAGTTTGTCTTTATTTTTTTCTCTTTTACGATTAGACGGGTATCTCGACCTCTAAATATCCTAATTGTAGTCTTCTGTTTTCTTCGGCTATTTGGCCCTTTATAAAATTTTATACTTACCAAAAAAATATAAGAGCTTTGTGGAAACAATAGGGGACAATGATTTATGCCCTAAACCATGCTTTGATACTATGTTGTTGTTTGCGGTTGTCACCAATATGCTTAAGCTTGAGAGAATGGAGGTTAGGGAGAGGAGCAAGAGATTAGGGTTTGAGAGAGAATGGAGAATGTGGTTTGGGTGTCTTTACTATTTAGAGAAAACAATACAATGATCAATTTTTCCCTAGCCCCCAAATATAAATATAAATATAAATATATATATATATATATATATATATATATCATGGCACCTTATTCACCTTATATGGTAATTGGTTAGTGGGCAAATGAGCAATGATTGTAGCTCATAAATGTTGCGTATTCATTTAGTTTGTTTGATCCACATCCATAATCTTGTACTTTATTCAAAAAAATTCTGTTGGGTGCATTATGTAGACAATGACAAGGACCATGGTAAATGTGGCATGTGCATAGATTCTTGATCTGCTTTCATATTTCATAATTTATATAAATTTTGTAACCCTACCATCATCTTTGGAGTGTCCATAATAATAAACTGTTATTTGTTCTAAAATTGCCTCACGATTTGAGTTGTTTGTTTGATAGTTAAAAAATGAAAGTAATCAGTTTTTGGTTTTGTGGTCCATGTATTGATGTAGCCACCTCACACCATCATCTGTGAAAAATTTACAGAGGTAAAAGTGGTGGTGGTCTTTGATGCCATGATGTCTGGACTCCCTACTCACAAGGAAAATTTTGCTGGGTACTATTTTGTGACTTAATCTGTTTCTATCTCCTAGTTTTCCCATATTCGTTATTCTACAATCTATTTAAATGGAAATGAGGCAGCAATGTTTTTTTTTTTGATAAGTTAACTTTATTGACGGCCGAAGCCAAGGAAACAAGCAGCCTAAGGAAGGCAGGTCGCGATGACCTACACAAAACCAAGAACACAAGTGATCTAACCAGAACCCCGATTAACTACCCTCTCGATTACATATAATCCAACAAAAGACGAAGTCTTCAAAGCACAAACCCCTACACTCCGAGAGCGCCTTAGACCACGAGAATATCATCCCCTTAATGTTGAGAATAATGGAATACAAGTCAGCTTGCTTGCTTTCAAAAACTCTCTGATTCCTCTCCTTCCAAATACCCCAAATAATCGTTAGAGGAGTCATTCTCCATAAAACTTTCCCTCTGGCTGAAAAAGCAGCAATGTTTTTACTACAGTTTTAAACTATGGAATAATGCTCAATTTGCCAATTCATGGATTTTTAGCAAATTGGAGCTTCTAAGCTCCATCGGCTTTTCTTCTGTTTAAGACCAGCCTATATTACATTGTTAAAAGAATGATTAGCCTATACAGTGGTTGATCATTTGTAGGCATTTATCTTTATTATAGAGTTGAAAGGGCCATAATACTAGTAACTTTTGATAGCTTGAATTTCTTGTCCTAGAAAACATTTGCAGTAATATAGAAAAATGGTTGGAAAACTTTGATTGCATGTGCAGTGTACATGCATCTGTGCATGCTTTTATGTTTGATCTATTGATCAAGGGTCTTCCAGGAACAAATCCAAACTGTGCAATAGGAATAGATTTACAGTGAGAGGTGGAGAGAGGCTAGAGAAGAGAAAAAGAGAGAGAGAATCTTATTTCCTTGAGCATATGGACAATGTAACTTTTTTTTGTGATAAGAAATGAAAAAAAAAATTGTATTAAGAAAAAATAAGTTTACAAGATTAGGGAAGAGAAATCACTATATGGGCTATGAAACATGTATTCAATAATGCATAGGTGTGAAACTTTGGATGACCAAAATGCCCCTATGATTTAAAACTATAAAGAAGTTATTTCTTTTTACACTCTCCCTCACGTTGAATAGTTCAAGGGAGTAGAAGAGCTTGGCCCAAAAATCATGGCATGGCCCCATGGATAAACCTTTGGTAAAGAATCTGCTAAGTGATCTCTAGAAGAAACATGATGCAAGAATAGCTCCTTATTTTCCAGCTTCTCTCAGATGAAATGATAGTCAAGATCTAGGTATATAAGTGTGAAAAACTAGTTTTGGGAGGATGAATGGTGTGGCATTGGCAAGCTTCGCGACGCATTTCCTGGACTTTATAGGTTGTTATCTAGCTCCCAAGACATATGACATTCTTGATCCTTCCTTTTACTAGTCTTCTTGGCTGGCACCTTGAAGAAACTCGCATTCCTTTAATAACAAAGACATTCAAATTTGGAAAGCTGGTTTGAAAGGAAAATTCTCTGTAAAGTTATTCCATGACATTTGGAGTTTGCCGACGAAACCCCTGCCAATTCGACAGTTGCTTCCATGACCTTATGGCTTCTCTCTTCTCGCACATATTTCCGGGAGTACTCCGGAAAATCATAAGGTTCTGAAACAAAAACTTGCGGTGAAACCTGATCCCCAATCACCAATGGCGCTGATCTGCTAAGTTGACCATAAGACTCATCTCCTTTCTTATCAACTTCACCTATCACCACTTTCTCCATTAAAATTTGGAATGAAAATCCGCTGTCGACCACTTCCACGAACTTGGGTAACCCAACACCTGAACCCCTGACCAGTAGCCTAGCTTCCCTGAAATCCTCCCCATTTAACGATTTGCAATCAATATCGATCAATCCTCCAACACACTTACCAATGCATTCGAAAATTTGCTCATTCCAGTGAAATGGCACCCCCAAACACCCTGGGCCAAAACGCTTCTGAATCTTCTCCAAGAACTACCGAATTACCAGAAGGCCACCACCGTTTAATAGAGATGATCGAACTAGCAATCATAATGGATTCTACCCCAAGCAGAAAGTTAAAGATACCTAGATCTTCTACAAAGATTATACCTTGCTTGTCTCCACGGGGGGTAAGTTTAAAATAATTTTGAAGTCCCGCTAGTTCTGATATGGCTATTCGGAAATCCTCCCACTCAATTTCTATCTTGTCTGATTTGCAGATCAAGGCTTTGCTCCATTGGCCAAAGAACCCATCCTTGGAACCACTGTAATGTGTAACAATCTGCGACACTCTTCCCACAGTAACAACTTCCCATGTAGCTCTAGGTTCTTTCATTGATGATGTCGTGGTTTGCGTAGAAGATTTCTTAGGTTGCTTCTTCCCAAGATAATATAGATCTTAATGAATCGACTTAGTTTTGATCTGTTTTGTATACCAGAACTTGAAGTTATTTTAATAGCTTCGGATCCTGGTATTCGAATGGTTAGGGATCAGTTAGGTTATCCACTCACCCTCGATTCGTATGCTGAGAATTGGGGAGTGACAAGTTACTTAAGGGTTCAGTTTGTTTAGAGAGGAAGTTTTCTCTTATTATAAATGGAGAGGGGTGTGATATGTAAAGGGCTAATGAGATTTTTTAGATAAGTGATTCTTCTTCATTGAGGGAGTGATTTCTTGAAGATTGGGTGTGATGCTCAATTTGCATGGCGCGATGCTGTGCTTATGGGAGGTTAGATGCTTTGTATTTGATTTGTAATGCTAATCAACCTATTTAATAAGTTTTCTTCACATTTGATTGCCCTTTATTTCCATATTGTTTTTGACCTACTTCATATCCTTACTAATGAAATTATTTGATATTGTTCTCTCTATTCTTTAATGTTACAGGATTGATGTAGTATTCTCAGGTGACTCATGTGCTGATGCATGGATTGAAAAAGAGGTAAGAAATTGGACCAACATTTGAATAGAACATACGTGCTTTCACTTCATTTAGGAAATATTGCTTTATGATATCTGGAACTGGTATGATAAGCATCACTATGGTTCTACATGGAGACATTCTTCCATCTTTCCATATTTCCATATTTGGAGCAAAACTGGAAGAAACCTTGCTGCACTGCAACAAATAAGACTATCCGCTAAATTACAGTCTTTCAAACCAATCTAATAAATCACTTATCTTTCAATTCCTTTACATCTGTCATGGAAACTGGTTTGGCTAATGCTTGTAATATTCTTCTCTTAAATGCTTCCGTCTTGTCCCAGTTTCCGTATTATTGATTCGTAATAATCCATCTTGTATTATATGTACAGGTCGTAGCCTTGAAGGAGGATGGTTGCCCGAGAGTTTGGGTTGTGACATCTGATCATTGTCAGCAGCACGCGGCACATGGAGCAGTATGTATTTTTCTCACTTTTAGGTCACTGCTTTCTGTGAGTTGGCTCGCCTGGATTATTTTTTAAGACCCTTTTATCTTCCATTTCTTTCATTAATCATTGTTTATAAGTTGTGCCAGACCCATTTGTTAGTCTGTGCATGTGACTTACTGATGTGGAGCATATTCCAGAACAGTCCTGGAAAATCAGCAGGCTTCAAAGAGCCACTGGTAGATGAGAACTTGGAACCGAGTGCTGAAATTTTACCAGAAGATAGTGGGAATGATGACCTAGAAGGCCCCTGGGGTTTTCGCAAAATTCTAATCAGGGAAAGAGATCTTGTGCTAAAAAGATCAGGCCAAAACGGGGACTGTTATCTGTCATGGATGTTTAAACAGTCATGTTTTAGTAATAGGGGTATTTTGGTCTTTTGTTTAAGCGAGTCATGTGAGTTTTTAAGTCACGTGAGTAGGGCTTTCTCTTGCTATATAAGCTAACGTAAGAGTCAAAACTGCAGAGATTATGGAGTTTTTTTAGAAATTAAAAAAAAAATTATGGATAAGTATAAGCTTTATTGAAGGCAAAAAATCAATACAAAAGCCTAAGCTAGAGAGGTCGAGGGGACCTACTCTACGCAAAGGCTGGCAGCACAAAAGGAAAAGCAAGCAACCAATTAAGCTTTCTCCCTCTTTTGGAGAACACAGCCTGCATAAACCCTATCTAGGGTTTCTTGGTGTACCAACACAATCAACACTTGTTGGTTGGGCTGTTATGTGTTGATTTGTGTTTATTTATTCGTTATATGCTTCTCTTTTTAAGTTTTTCAAGTTACATCTTGCGTACTGACCGAATATTGTTGTTGTGATCTCTTCCTATTGCTGTGTTTTTCAATTCTACAACCCTCGCTACATCAGATTGGTATTAGAGCTTTGTTGTTTTGATCATTCATGATTTCTACGAATAAGATGGCTGCAAGGAGAGCAGTCCGTAGCCGTGGTAATCAGCGTATAGATCCATCGAGTGATCCACAAGATGTAGAACTTGAAGCGTTAAGGTGACAAATAAATTAGCTTACCCAATGTCTAGCATGTTATGAGGTCCAAGAATTAGATGGAGTTGATTTGGATTTTCAAGACGAAGGCTAACCCCTGTCATTGTAGTGCTTCATGTGAAGAGTCTAGTCATGGGGGACGACATTATCGACCTCGCCGGATGATTGACAGATCGCGTGGGTTTGATACGAAGGTGGACATTCCAAATTTTGAAGGAAAGATGGACGTGAATGAATTTATCGATTGGCTCAACACTGTTGAACGCATGTTTGACTTTTAGGAGGTCCTAGACTATAGAAAAGTTATGATTGTGACTATGAAGTTGAAAAAACATGCTTACTATAGAAAAGTTATGATTGTGACTATAAAGTTGAAAAAACATGCTTCTGCATGGTGGGAACAACTTAGGGCTAGCAAGAAAGGATGGGCTAGCCTAAAATTGTTTCCAAGGGGATGAAGAAGAAATTGAAGGAGAGGTTCCTCCCCGACAACTGTACCCAAGACATGTATCGAAAATTGCATAATTTCAAACAAGGAGACAAAAGCTACACAGAGGAATTCTATCATTTGATTACAAGAAGTGATATGATAGAATTAGAAGAGAAAATGCTAGAGTGATATGTGGGTGGGCTGTGTTCTTCGATTCAAGATGTTGTAACATTACAACAATATTGGTCATTAGATGATTTGTACCAACTTGTTGTTAAGGTGGAAAAACAGCTCCAACGACCCAATACAAGGTAGACAGGTGGCCAAGGAAGCTTCACCAAGCAGCATAGGGGTGAGTCCTCCAATCAGGGAGTAACGCACGCGTTCGTCCTCTTGAATGTCTTATTTTGCTTCTTTATTGTAACTGTAGGGTTTTGGGGGCATTCCTGGTATTTCTCCTCTTATTAAAATATACTACAACATGGAAAATTGTGCAATACAACACACGATTTCCCCTTCCCCATCCTTAATTCTCTTCTTGCTCTCTTTTTCTTCTCTCAATCTACACTTTTTCTCTTTCTCTATTGATTGAACCTAGGTATTTCCTAGGTACGTGATAACACGGTATCAGAGCAAGTACCTAGGGTGTTGTGTTTCAAACCCTAGGGCTGCTGCAGGTAGTAAGTGCATGTCGAAAGGTGAAGATTTGTTTTTAGGTAAAACCCACATTTTTTTTTTGCGTTGGGTTTATTCCCCCCCTCTAACTGTTCATCATACTTTTCACAGACTATTGTTCATCAATACTATTCACAAAGTAGTTCAAACTTGATGGATCTATGGACAGATACAAGGCACGGTTGGTGGCTAAGGGATATTCTTAGACGTATGGTATCGACTACAAGGAGACATTTGCAAATGTAGCCAAGTTAAACTCTATCCAGGTTATTCTATCACTCGCAACAAATCAGTCTTGGGCACTATTACAGCTTGATGTAAAGAATGCCTTCCTTCACAATGATTTGAAGGAAGAGGTTTACATGCTACCCCCTCCGAGAGTGTGTAAGTTAAATAAAACTTCGTATGGTTTGAAACAATCACTAAGGGCTTTGTTTGAAAGACTCAGTGGAGCAGTTATGTAGTTGGGATACAGGCAGATCATACATTATTTATCAGGCGAGTCGGGGGGACTACGACAATTATGATTGTGTATGTAGACGACATCGTTGTCACAGGGAATTGTGCAAAAAAAATTCTAGACTAAAGGATTTCCTGGGATCTGAATTTGAAATCAAAGATCTGGGCACCTTGAAGTACTTCTTGGGCATTGAGGTTGCACGATCAGATGAGGGGATATACATCTGCCAGAGGAAATATGTATTAGATTTACTACAGGATACAGGCATGTTGGGGGCACGACCTGTTCATACTCCTATTGAAGCAAACCATCAGTTAGATGGCCAATCAGGGGAACTTCTCGAGGATGTGGGCAGTTTTCAGAGACTTGTGGGACGTCTCATCTATCTAGCTCACACACGACCAAATATAGCATATGTTGCGAGTGTGGTGAGTCGGTACATGCATACGCCTCACACATCACACCTGGAAGTTTCTAACCGTATCTTGAGATACCTGAAGTCATCCCCAGGGAAGGGATTGTTATTTCGTCGTCATGGGCATACGAGAGTAGAAGGTTTTACGATGTGGATTGGGCTGGTGCCCAAGATGATAGGCGGTCTATTTCAGGCTATTGAACATTTGTGGGAGACAATCTAGTAACTTGGAGGAGCAAGAAGCAGCAAGTTGTAGCTTGGTCAAGTGCGGAAGCAGAGTTCCGATTTATGGCCCATGGTGTATGCGAGCTGTTATGGCTCAAAATTTTACTCAGAACTGGGTTTCCCGGTGGAAGGACCTGTCACTATATTGTGACAAGAAAGCGGCCATAAGTATTCCACATAATCCCATGCAACATGATAGAACCAAGCACATCGAAGTGGATAGACATTTTATTCGTGAGAAAGTTACGTCGGAAGCAAGAAGCAACAAGTTGTAGCTCGGTCAAGTGCGGAAGCAAAGTTCCGATCTATGGCCCATGGTGTATGCGAGCTGTTATGGCTCAAACTTTTACTCAGAACTGGGTTTCCCGGTGGAAGGACCTGTCACTATATTGTGACAAGAAAGCGGCCATAAGTATTGCACATAATCCCATGCAACATGATAGAACCAAGCACATCGAAGTGTATAGATATTTTATTCGTGAGAAAGTTACATCGGGAGTAATTTGTACACCGTTTGTGATTACATCAGAACAAGTGGCTGGCGTTTTCACCAAAGGTGTTGCAGTTGCTCCATTTCGAGCATGATTGATATCCATGCACCAACTTGAGGGGGAGTGTTGTCAGTATGAAGGAGTATATGATATAAGTTGTATGGTGGGTGGAGATATTAAAGTGGGTGTAACTTGATTTAACCTAATGATATAAATATTAGTGTGGGACGTATGGAAGAGTTTACACTCCAACGATTCCCTCTTTCTTCTCCACCTTTCTTCTCTTATTCTCTGTAAACCCTAAATTTCTACTCATTCTAAGTCTTCCAAACCATTGCCTGCGTGTTCTTTGCTGATTGTGTTGGAGGGTCGCTAATAGGTTATAGCTTCATGAAAGTAATATCATTGCCCAATAGAATTCACTCTGAAGTGACCAACTCTTCCATAGAAGGTCGATTTCCTCTTATGCTACCTTGGTATAGAATAACCAAATGTGGTATGGTATTCCTCTCATACTACTCTAAACTGTTCAACTCTTCCATACAACTTCTATAAAGAGATAAAGGGGTGTCTTGAGATTTGTGTCAACTTTAGTTTTTAATTCCCATGCAAACTTCTCTTGCTAAACTATGATTCTCGAATACTTCAACATGACTGTTGTACCTGTATTGTATCATGTCGAGACCGATATTGGTATCGGATACTGCACGGATACTTCTATGCCCACTTTATGTCAATAGGAAAATACAAATAATGTTATATAACAAAGTTTATTGTAAGAAACTTTGAAAATTTAGAAATTTCATTATATTTGGCATGATGTGAATATTAAGAAACAATATTAGTTTAAAAAACTAAAATTAAAGCATGGTACTATGAACATCCTGGATGGGATACCTGTATCTGTATCCGTGTCTTGGATATCAGGAAATGAAGAGTTGTATCCCCATTTCCCGTACCAGTGTCCATATGCGTATACATATCCGGGCATCTTATCCACAAAACATGTATCAAGAAAACCAAGTGGCAGATATCTTGTCCTAAAGTTCTCCATTAATTACCTGTTCAAATTATTCTTGGCCTGAGGGATATTAACTCTGATAAATAATTTCCAGGGTGCCTTTGTTTGGAGTTGCAAGGCATTAGTTTCAGAGGTGAGACTCATCACATTTTTTCCATGGTTCTCAACAAATCACTTGTTTAATCATGTTTTTCAATTTTCTTTTGTTTCCTTATATTAGTTTATGGAAAGCTTGTTACTTTTAGAGTTAAGGTTATATTAGTTTGAAAATGTCAGATTGCTAAGTTGGAAAAGATACCAGACCTGGGTTTGAAATCCATCTTCACCCCCTCTTACATACCAAGAAAAAGAAAGAATTAGAAGATTATTGCACGCATCTTGCAGGGTGTTATAGCGTTAAGCCATTTCAATGTTGGTGTACATGGGATTATCCCTGGTCCAATTACATCAAATATATCGGGTGCCATCTCCTGTATAACTTACTAACTTAGATGTGAACACTAGCATGACGCATATAGCATGTCAACTGTTACATACTCAAACCACCTACACGTACGTTCAGATATGTTATGATATTAGATCTGTTTTAATCTGTAAACTTAACCCTTTAAAACTTTGCGGACCTCAAGACAAAATATATTCATATATAGTTGCTATGTCAGTCACATGTTAAAACGAGCTAGACAGGCTATTTTAAAGTATTTATTTATTCCTTCATTTGTTATTGTTCTCTAGTTACAATTTTTTTTTACCTTCCCTGTAACTTTTGTCTCATTGACAAGTTTGACATTTGAGTACTTTGTAGATAAAAGCTTTGCAAAAGGAGTTTGAGAAGATGCTTCAAGAACAGAGGTAAGCTTCAATTTTGAAAGTATAGGGGGGTATTACAAAATACTTTCAATTTTCGTGTGGTGTTGCAAAAATACCCTTTATAATATCATGTTGATCTTGTGGTCCCCACATCCTGCCAGTGAAGATGGGCACATGAGAATAATGGGTGCATGACTTCTCTGTCTTTACATGTCAAGGCTTTTAACAAACTGAAATTTCTAAGGATTGAAAGTGAACTGAAGGATTTTTTTTTTTTTATATGAATAGAAATTTATTAAGGAGGTCTAGGAAGGGCCCAGGAGGTTGTCCATCACTATTGACTACTTGAGAAGGATTGTCCATATGTGGTTATTTGTTACTGTGTTATGATGAAGGGTGCAAATGTCAGTGCTTTGAACCAAGGTTCAAAATTTTGGAAGAGTCAAACCTCAAGACGGCCTGATGGAATCCAAGTTGATTATTGCTGTACTTGGTTGCATCTGTTTGAGTTAAAAATGCTCATATTGTAGCTGATATTCTCAAGTTCTTGACGAGTCTTTCAAGAACTCAAGTCAAGTTTTGTGGAGTTAACCAATTGCCCCTTTAATTTGACCAGGGTTTTGATGTTATCTGAGTCAGGCAAATTTTCCAAGTACTAGAGCCAAGTTGAATGCATTGATTTACACAAATGTATAATCCTAATCATGTCTGTCTTTATGGCACAACTAGTAAGCATGAACCCATTTAGTAGCCCTTTGAGTACATTACCTTGTTTCTTCTTATTTATCATTGTTATTCCGGGTGGGAGGTTTGCATGATACTTGGCTATCTAGCATTTCATCCAGTGGATGTCGGTCATTCTATAGATTACATCCCTAAACTGGTAACCAATTATGTGGTCCTTGCGCAATAGATGAACCCATTGGAAGCGATCAATAATTGATTTTGGTTTAGTCATCGATGTGCAAAGTGGGGCCCACACACGAATATCTGAGGTGGTTGATTGGTTCCTGAATTTGCAGGTCAACTTCTGTACAAGGGAAATTGCTAAAGCACAATCTCGGTCCTGAAGTAGTAGATGCTCTCAGAGATCTTAGGAGGAAGCTATCCGAAAATGAGTCGACATAGCTGCTCAAGTCTTTTACACTTACTGTCGATCAAGCTTGTGGAAATGATGCATCCATTTATTTATCTCATTTATTAGTTTTATGCCTTATATTAATGGTACTGTTTGCTCTTCACTGTCAGGTCTTGCCCTGATTTCATTTCAGCCCTGTTTGGTAACGGTTAAAGTAAACAACTATTGGGTTTATCCATCCCTCAAAGATATTTGGTAATGAAAAAATTAAATGTCTCGAACAAATTTATAAAAATAATAAACAAAGGAAAACATGATTATACAAATAAAAAATATATGTTTCTCCTCTCTTTCTTCCATCACATTACCGTCTCTCTTCACCACAATTTCTTTGGAATATTCCACTTGACATGTAGGGCCCATCACTTTATGTCACGCCCTCAGACTTGGATCAAACATATTCGATGCCAACACAGATCTTAAGGCACGATCTGTGAACAAATCCACAAATATACCATAAAAAATAAAGTGTTAGTTGCAAATCAAGAACTATTGAGAGCATTAAATGAAATCCAATGTCCAACTCAAGTCTCACTACATATGTCTCTCAAATGAAATAATTAACTAGCTGAAGTAATCCATCAACTAAGTCCTCCGAGTGTACACTTCTATTGTCCGTGCTAACTTGAAACAAGAAATCCCACAAAGGATGAGTCCAACTGACTCGCAAGTAAAAATTACATTAAACATTCTCAGTGCACATAGTCCAAGTGTACAGAGCAACATGCCAATAATATCTCAATTTATAATTTAATACAATAATCCAAGCTCAAATTAGATATACACAATATCATAACAAATCCACGACGAAACATCAAGGATACATCTAATTCACATACACAAATAGATCATGTAATGCTAATGACTTGATAACAGACACACAGCCTGACTTTAACAAACACAACTTGACTCAGAATATAGTGCACATGACTAACTATTTTGGTATCTTCACCCTAAGACTAACTAGAGATCAAACAAATTTCACTCACGATAACCCTTAATATTTTGGGATTAGACATATCGCACCCAAGGAACCATCTTCAAGTATCAAACACATCCCACCCCTTAGACGAACCTAAAAATAGAAGTACTTCAACTCCCAATGGTTGACTTAATGATACTAGTATGACAGTTGTCAACTAATGATAATCTCAATAATTTCAATGATCATACTAACTTTAAATCAACAGATAACGTGTAAAGATTAACTACAAAATCTTTAACACATGTTCATCATATACATTAAATTTTGCAATTGAACATACATTTATTTTTTCTTAGATATCCGGCTAACAATCTTATAGAATATCTCAAATAATCTAAAAATATATTCTCAAGGCTTGCACATAGCCTAAAGTGCACAAAATAACTTCTAGAGGTCAAAACTAGACTCCCCTCGCAAAATTGGGTAAAACAGGTAAAAAATACCACTTTTCTGTATAGTTGGATGGATCCATACTTGGGTCGGTTTGATCTACGCTCAAGTCGGATCTATCCATCTTTGGATCGGATCGCTCCATCTAGAAGTCGGATCAATCCAATAGGCGAATAGAACCTACACACAAGACTTTGAAAATTCACCAATAATTTTCCCAAACTTGGAAAATTAAAAACTAAGATGTTTTGGAAACTAGATTCAATGTAAATTCTATAAAAAATACTAGGATTTGAAATCTTAGTCGAAATCACACGGAAGCTTAAACCAAGTGGAAAATTATACTTTTAAAGAGAACACGGTGGAATAGGCACAACACCATAACATATTCCTCTAATCACAGCAAGATAGTAGGAGTCACAATAGATAAGAAGAGAATGGACATACAAACCTATGCATGGCTTATAAGTACATAACATGCATCGGCAAAGATAAGAAAAGAATGGGCATACAAACTTAATCATGGTTCCTAAGTACACAATATGCATGGAAGAATCAAATACAAAAAACAAAAGAGTAAATGGTGAGTTTACTTGCCTGCTAATCGTTAAAAGTCCAAGTTCCGAGAGTTCTAATGACCACCGAAGGATTTTCACAAACCCTTGTTACATAGAGATTGAGAGAAGGTCCAGAGGAAGAGAGAACTAAGTTTATTTGAGAAGTGAAAAGTGATTTTCGTCACTTTCACTTAAGCTTATAAAGGGTCAAAAACTCTAATTTTGGTCATCTAATGGGTCAGAAATTGGCCCAAAGCTCGTGAGTATCAACTGGACTCCAAACAAAACTCTAAACAGGTCCAAAAAGCTTCTAAAATGTCTCTAATTCAAATAAATATAACCCAACCAACCATCAATTATGCATTATCAATAAATATCAATAATTAATTATTAACTAAATAATTAATAGGTACAAAAATTGAGTCATTACACTTTAGTGTGACATTACTTCTCTTGGAGCCCACTTAATATGTGCGGTCTATCATTATAATGCAATACAACCCCACATGAGTCCTACCTAAAATGTGGGATCCATTTTTGTGGTGCAACATGACAATTCTTGGGCCCAAACACCATTTAAGTGCAACATAAGCACTCTTGGGGCCTACATGGTATGTAGGGCCAGCATTTTAGTGCAACGTGGTTTGGGGCCATCTAATATGTGGGTTTACCATTATAGAGCAATATGGCCACTCTTAGGGCCTAACTAATATGTGGTGCTCATCATTTTGGTGTAACATTACCACCCTTGGGTATGCTTAATATGTGGGGTCTACCATTATATTGCAACATGACCACTCTTAGGGCCCAGGTAATATGTGAGGCCAATCAATTTGGTGCAACACAACCACTTTTCGGCCCACATATCATGTTTGCATACAACTTTTATGTAACATGACTATTCTTAGGACCCACCATTTTGATGCAATGTGGCTTGGGTACCTAATTTTTGGTCCACTATTATAGTGCAATATGACCAATTTTGGGGTCCACCTAATATGTGTGGCTCACCACTTTTGGTAAAAGAACCGTTATATTGGTATTGCTTGGTATCCATTAAACATTTGCAATCTTGCAAAAAATCGCCACTACAAAGGTTTGCAGAGTGAATGTTTGCAGCTTCAAATGCTTTTCAGTTGCTTGGTAATCTCTTCAACATCATCAAGCACGTCCGATCAAGTCGTGATGGTTTCTTCACCTGCTTGAGATTTCATGAGTTTTTGTTCAAGGGTGTGGCCGACCTTTCTTTTTCTTTTAATCATTGGTAAGGCTTTATTTTTTCTTTGATCTTTCCCTGTAATCCAAGGCAGTCCAAGCTATCCAAAGCAATCAATAGGAATCCAAGCAATCCATGCTTGTGCTAGGAACCTTAGAGTAGTAAAAGAAACAGAGAACAACTTAGTCCATGTCAAGAAACCTTTGAAACCTTTTCCAAATCCTTTGTGGATTTTTTGAATCCCTTCTAACTTGAAGATCACGAGTCTAGTTGCCTAATCATCCAAGTTATAACAACTTTCATAAGATTGATATTCCTTGAGTATTTTAGTTTTAGATGTGTTAGAAATCGCATGGTTCTTTAACTCGATCAACTGTGTCAAGAGGTTGTGCGCGTCAGGGTGTACCAAGGTATTATTGTTTGGGATGTATCGGATAGTAGAACAAGGTCAGGATGGTACCGATCGCTGGTAAGTTCAGGATTGGACCAAACTGAACAATAAGAAGACAGGATCATGCAAAGGCACTAAGGGGATGAGTCGGTGCGTTGGAATATGTGGGGGCACAAATGCAACGATAGTGAGCTTGAAGAGTCAAGCATAAACTGTAGGAACGTCGTGTGTGGTAATTTCCATGTTTCTTTATTTGCATAGTACACATTTTTCATCTAGACATGGTCCCATGGTTTTTCCTAAAAAGGTTTTCACGTAAACATTGTTTGCGTTGTGGCTTGATTTATTTCAACTATTAACTCTGAGATTGAGATAAATGAATCAATGGATAATATATCCTTGATATATTTGGATTGAGTTGGTTAACTTTATCGCTTCAATAAAATAACCATACTAGGATTGTACACATACGACTAGATTATCCAGTACGCGACCAATAAATCTTGTTTAGAGTAAAATTAACTAGAAAATTTTTAAAATACCTATTGACCCCTCCTCTAAGTACCTTTACAATATACCTTTACAACAATATAGGGAGTACATTATAACTTGCAACAGAAACAAGAAATTTCTCTCTCTGTTCATTGTACTAAACCTCATTAACTCAATTTCCTCTAGGCGTCAAGGGGTATTGATAGGCGACTCCCTGACGAGTATTTCTTTGCAACCGCCCTCCCACAAAACAAGAATACTTTTTCTATGACAAGACCAAAGTTGTTAGCCCCTCTGTTTGAAACTTGAATAGTCCCGATACTTACCAACGAAACAATAACGATTATATGATCCGCCTGCTTGAACTTCACTTACAGCTGGAACATCTTAGGTTTCATATGTTCCATCAGCTCCGTAGTTATCTCCTACATTTGTAAAGATGAAATCCGACAGCCGGCAACAAGCTCAATCCTTCCATAACATAACCCGACGTTTGTTGGAGTCGTGGAAGCTCAACTTATCCTATTCTTAGTATTCCTTATCTTTAAATCCATGTACTAGAAAGTAACTCGATCCTCTTGGACTAAGCGAGAGGGTCTTAGATGAAATGTGTCCAAATGTGATTACCTATATATTTTTAATGCGGTTTGAAGCATGCAATAGCCCCCTCGTTATCTTTTTCTTTTGTTACCGATTGCATGATTTATGGACATGCAGATCTATACCTAGACCTGGAAGGCAGAGAAACAATGAATAAGACAAAGAGGATGAGGACTAAACTGAATGGACATGCCGATTCTGATGTCGATCATTAGAGATAAATGGAAGTGCTATGGATGGACCCGAAGTTGCTCACGATGGACCATGATAGGGACATTCGGTAAGCGATAGCAATTCTCTAATGCTAAAAAGCTGTCCCTGGGTAATGGAAAAGCCCAGATACAAATATGTTGAGTAGCTGGCTCATGCGCCTCCAAAAAGTCAAGTGCCTCCCAAAATACTCTCAAATTAGTAGCTTGATCTTTAGATGGTGCCGTTGGATGCCAACATTGAACTCTTGGTCAACCTACTTTGAACTTTAAATTTGAAGAGAGCCTTGTAAATGGAAAGTGTTCGTATACCCACACCTACACAACAATAGTAATGACAAAAAAAAAACTAGATAAAAGTAGTAGATAATTTAAACAATATGTGTTTGAGAAGTATACCTCCAATAGTGTCAGATAGCCCACAATCTAACGGACTCTAGACCTCGACACTATCCCAACTGTCAGTAAAGATATGCGAGTGCACCTGCTCCCCAAGCATATTTTTTAGCTTCATTGAGGTTCTCCAATAATCGAAGGTACATCACAGGTATCTTTGTCCCAGTCTTGTCGGAGAATAAAGGACATCCCAATAGATGCAACATATATCCCCTCATTCTGCAATCTTCAGCCTCATCCGAAGCATTCTTGCCAACCTCATGCAATCTACTTTGCAACCACTCCATCTTGATTGCATCTCCTATTATTATATAGCTCGTATGTGGCACTCTCGACTCCCAACGTGTCAACAAGCAAGTTGATAGCATCCGAGGTTAACAAATTAGATGGCCTTATCACCACATGACTGTGAACAGGGATGCCTATAATCTGGCACACGTCATCAAGGGTGATAATGATCTTATCAAATGAGAGATGGAAGGTATTGGTTTGGAGCTGCCACCTCTCAACAAACACTGATACAAGTACTCGATTGCTTAATTTATATGAAAACTAACTTTACCAAGTTTAAACTTGAAAACCCCACCCTATCCCTAAATTCACGTGGGTCGGTCTTCCAATCCCAGTGATTGATCTTTTATAGTATGTTGTTAGCACTTTAGTAGGGGTCGTTCCTACAAATGATAAAATGTATTAGATAGATATATTAAATATCATTAAAAAAAAAGATCCAAATGTAACTATCGGTGTTTACTTGTTGCTGCCAGATGGAGTATGCAACGTGAGTATTGAAACTTCTCAAAATTGAAGGTCATGGGAACCTTTAAGGAATTCTCCAAACGCATCTTCACCAACCTCCCCATCCTCATCTTAATCTTCATCGAGCTGTGGGTCTTCACCAACCTCCTCGTGTTCGTCTCCGTCTCCGTCTTCGTCTTCATCTTCATCCGATTGTCAATATTCACCAACCTCACGTTCTCTTTCTGCTTCTTGCCCTCTTCAATTTGAGGATTAATCACTTGTTGTTGTGTGCGATGTCTTTTTTCAAACATAATCGCATAAATCTGGGAAGGTGGTGCAGGAGCTCAAGTACTAGCGTCGTTCTTAGCTTTAGATTGATATCGACGCTTTGCTACCTACAAGGCAATACAAATGTCGTGTTTATTAGCAAATTTAAGATAAATGAATTAACAAAAAATATAGAAACAACCAAGAAATCTCCTATACCTCATTTATCTGAAGTTTCAATATAGATTTCAATCAACTCCCAGTATAAACATGGATATCTTAAAATACAAAATTTGAATACTTTATAAAACTAAACTATGTTGTCTGCTTTGGTTAAATAATTTAATTCATAATTTTGTCAATAATCTCCTGTTGAGAACTCTGATGAAAAGAATTCATATTTGTGGCTAAAATATGGAATAGTGAAGACCCAAATACTTTGATTCATCTTTCCCTGTTATTTCTTTGGATTTCATTATCTTTATTAGAGAGAACACACGAACCTTGACGAACCAAATTAAAAAATATCATTTGAAACGTGTGTTTATAAAATCACATACAAAAGTGCCTCTCAATTCTTGACTACTTCTATCTTCAATGTCTTGTTAAAGAGAGCTAGTTGTTATGCTTCTCCACGATATTGTCCTGTACCATATTTCCTCAAACTCTTCCCAAAAAATCCTAATCGAACTTCTCAAAATTAGTGCTCTTATCCTATATTAAATAACACACATTTGATGAACCAAATGAGGAGTAAGGTTTGAGTCACATTATCAAAAGCAGCAGAAGAAAAAAATCGATGAAGAACACAAAGATGTGGATTTTAGAAGAAAAAAAATAAAGAAAGACAGAACCCTAACTTGAGGAGAGTTTTGATTCGCACGATCCGAAGGAGATTCAAGAGATGATAGGTTCGGAGCTTTACTAGCAAATGACGCAACAAGGAAGATTGTGGGTTTCGAAGGGGGTTTTAGTGATCGACACAGAGAGAGTGGGTTTCGGTAGTTCCAATTCATGAAGGTGAATGGAAAATATTTTTTGAAAATGTGGATGCCCCTTACAGATTTGGGTGCCCAAACATGGGTTCTAAAATGGGAGTAGGTGCCCATCAAATTTGGGTGCCCAAATAAAAGAGGTGGGTGTGCATAGAGGCACCTCAATTTGGGTCAATGATGAGGGACCCAAATTGACTATGGGGTAAATTAACCTTTGGGAAGGGATATTGCCACCCACATTTTTTACTAAATCTACCCACTAAACAAAAAACAAAAAAATAATGACAAATGTATTCTTACTTTTTATCAACCCACCCACGCTTAGGAAAAAAAACATAAGAAGAGCAAGAGGAGCCCGCCACCACCACCGCCACAGCACCACCGCGCCACTACCCTCTCCAGTCCCCATGATGGTTCAACATTGTGGGGACGAGAGAGAGAAAGAGAGTGAGTGGTGGTGCCGTTGACCGGCAACGTCGGCAGAGGTTCCTCCTCTTCTTCTTCCTTCTTCTATTGCTGCTACTATTTTTTTCTAAGGGTGAGTGACATGATAAAAAAAAGAGGGGAGTATGTAAAAAAATGGTAGGTGGCAATATAAAGTGGGTGGTTTCAATAAAAACGTGGGTGGCAATATCCCGTCTCTAACTTTTTCAAATTATGGGATACGTAAAATTTCAAAAATAACATGTGGTATGTCAAAAGTTTGTCTTATTTTTGGAAATTCCCATTTCCAGTGCTTATTTTGCTTCCAAATTTCCAATGTTTCGAAAGAAATCTCCATGCAAAAAAATATAGACGAAATAGAAATTCTTTCCCCATTCCAATATATTATTGCCACTTGGCAGAGTGTTATTGTCTGATTACCACATGGGAGATGATTTTGGAAACGAAAAAGATGTAACAAGGTATGCCTGAAACTTTTTCAAATGCGGAAGCAAGATTTTTGTTACTCACCGCTGTTATCTGGGCCCATTGACCGCATTGATGTTTATTCCACCCCCTGGTGGATATACACACCCAAAAACACCCTGATTGGTAATTTCTAACCATTAGATTTTAGTACTTTTTAAGCTGTGCTTATAGCCGT